>CAJHZI010000705.1:2580000-2700000 GCA_905160935.1 Enchytraeus crypticus | reverse complement strand
GTTATCGAATCAAAATGAATTAGCTAATTCCTGATGAATTAGCTAACCCATAATGAATTAGCTAACCAATAATGAAGTAGCTAACCAATAATGAAGTAGCTAACCAATAATGAAGTAGCTAACTAATAATGAAGTAGCTAACTAATAATGAAGTAGCTAACTCATAATGAATTAGCTAACCCATAATGAATTAGCTAACCCATAATGAATTAGCTAACCAATAATGAAGTAGCTAACTAATAATGAAGTAGCTAACTAATAATGAAGTAGCTAACTAATAATGAAGTTGCTAACTAATAATGAAGTAGCTAACTAATAATGAATTATCTAACTAATAATGAAGTAGATAACTAATAATGAAGTAGATAACTCATAATGAATTAGCTAACTCATAATAACGTAGCTAACGCCTAGGGATAATAACTGATATTAAATTATTAATTGATAATTATACCGAGCCTAGCAGTTCAAGTTGCTGAAAATCGACTATTAGCCGGGCAGCTAATCGCATTAACTCTGATGTAAATCATTCTGACTACTCTGTGTAGCGGTTCTGCAATGTTCTGTGACATGATAGAGGCGACAGATGGGAGGCAATTTCTATGATTCTTTTGAACTTTACCCCCCCCCCCACACTCCCACTTTTCCTAGCATTTTTTCTTCACTTTCACCGGATGCCTCCTATGAATTCTATGTCGTCGGTTCTTTTCCTGGCCACGCTGATTGAGAGTGAAATTTAGAACATTAAAAGAACAAATGAATAACTTCCGTAATTGCGGTTAATAAAAGCAGGTAAAGCTAATGTTAACGTCAGTTTCTTCACTCGAAAGCGATGTCAGTGACGAGCGAGCCTAGGATTTGAACCCCGCACATACTGATCCGCGGTGGAGTATCTAACCGACATTGCCACTGGCTCCAGCCAGTAATTTAAGCAAATAGTGATTTAAGCAGTTGGAATTTAAAAGTGCTAGATATAAACATGAATGATGTACTACGTTTGAAAAGCGTTTTAACATGTAATATTAGTAACGTATAATTTCGGTATGTATGCAGTGTAGAATTTAACCTAAAATAATAAATGTGATTAATTTAAAATTTAATTTTTCCATTTTTTGATTGTTGTTACAGGTGGAGTCACGGCCAAGCCCATCACAGGTATGCTAATCCCCTGTTGTTATAGTAACATCATCGTCATTATTTTTAATTATTTGTTACATTTTGCGGTTGACTCTCTCTCTCTCTCTCTCTCTCTCTCTTTCAATCTCCTTTCCTTCTATCCATTTCCATCGCTTTCATAATTTCTCTCTCTCTCTCTTTTAGTACCTATTTCTCTCTTTTTCTCTCTATCTCTTTCTCTATCTCTCCTTTCTCTCTCTCTCTCTCTCTCTCTCTCTCTCTCTCTCTCTTATTCTCTGTCTCTCTCTCTCTCTCTGTCTCTCTCTCTCTTTTTCACTCTGTGTCTCTCTATCTTTCTCTTCTTTCTATCCACATCCTTCGCTTTCATAAGCTCTTTCTCTCTCGGTACCATTCCTCTCTTTCTCTCTCTCGCTCTCTCTCTCTCTCTCTCTCTCTCTCTCTCTGTTTCTTTCTCTCAATTTCTTTAAGCTCATTGTTCTCTTGTTTTTCTGCAATACTTCTGTCGGCTCATTCTAATCAGCGCCCGCCCGCTGAGCCAGAGGTCTGGGGTTCAATTACAACCCTGACTTGTTACTCTGATTCTCGTCTGATGTTGTAACACATGTCTCAAGTAACGACTGAGGAGCTGCAGATGATAATTACTATGGTGTCGGGCTCGTTTACTGCGATGATGATAATTGCAGTCAGTCTGCTGGTAGAGGGGTTACAGCCTCTCAAACTGGTAATAATAATATTATTATTATTATTAATAATAGTAATATTATTAATAATAATAAATATTTAACGCCCGTTTCCTCAGCCGGGGATGAAGTCAGGGACATTCGAAACAGTTTAACTTGGTAAAGGAGTTACCGCCTATCAAACTGGTAAAGGGATTACAGCCTAGACGAGAGAGAGAGAGAGAGAGAGAGAGAGAGAGAGAGAGAAAAGGGAGAAGAGGTAGAGGATATATATATATATATATATATATATATATATATATATATATATATATATATATATATATATATATATATATATATATATATAGGGAGAGAGAGAGGGAGAGAAAAGGGAGAAGAGGTAGAGGATAGATAGGGAGAGAGAGAGAGAGAGAGAGAGACAGAGAGAGAGCGAGAGCTGTTATATGTATCGTTCAAAGGAGTAAAGTTAAAAAGCTAATATTAACGTCAGTTTCCTCACTCGAAAGCGATGTCAGTGACGGGCGAGCCCAGGATTTGATCCCCACACATCCGCGGTCGAGTATCTTACCGACATTGCCACTGGCTCCAGCTACATCGCCAATGGCTCCAGCCAAAACAGTGTTTTAGTAAACACTCAGCAGTAACTAGCCGGCGTTTAGACGTAGTAACAACTGTACAAAGCGGCGCTTGATATAACTGTCGACAGCCGTATGTCTTTTAGAAGTCAATCAATCAATCAATCACTCAATCTATTATCAGCACTAATGGATTCTCTATACAAGTTGGCTTCCGTCGTCAGTGTTCGGGCTTCCTGTTAGCCTTACCGAAGTTCTGCCGCCAGATATTATGCGTATAATAATAAGCGAGTAATCGACGTTATAAATCTGTTATAAATCTGTTAATTTCTAATTGATTTTAATTTAAACTGTTTTCAAATGTGTTAACTCTCTAGTTCGTTTATTTTTAGTTCTCTTTCTTTTAGATCGCTATGTAACTCATGAAATGTATCTGGAAATGTTATAGGAATCTTTAAACGTTAAACTGTCGTAAGCTCAATTATAAATACCGCTAAAGTCTTTGGTGGTTTTCATATTGGAAGCCGCTGATGGGTCGACAAAGACGGGAAGTTCTGTTTTGTTGCTTCTTCTTTTATTAGGATGTGAAGTAGAAAATATCAAAAGGTGAACAAAAAATGAACTTTAGCAGCTGCCTTCAATACAATAAATAACTGTTATTCTTTTGGAGCCATTTGCAAGTTAGTATTAGTGCGACCAATACTATGATACAGTGACTTATTCATTGAATGAGTCAATAATTATAATTATTGATTATTTGAATTATTTGAGTAATTGCCTTAAATTGAGTGAGCGAATGAAACAATGAATGACGGAATAGATAAACAATGGTTTGAATAGCATTACATTTACTGAATCGTATTAACAATATTTTATTTTGTCAGATACTTAATTATCAGAAATTTATCATTCCACTTGATAGTCATTAAAATTAATTAAACGACTTATTGATTGGCCAGTTGATTTTAACAGAATGAAACATCTGTCTGAATGATTAAAGTAGTGATTGATTGTTTCTAGGAATATAATGTGTGCATACAAGGTTGTTGAATGATAAGTGTGTGCTGGCATGGATATTGAGAAGGGATACATAATGTTGTTCACGGGAGATCCTGTTACAACAGCCATGCTATGCTTTGATCTGCCGCACAGAATTTATCATTGAACTAGTCTTATTGGTGCAGTCGTTAGCTAGATCCGATTAGATTCATTGGGAATCTGGTTCGACTTTCAGTTCGGTGATTTGAATGAGTAATATTATTCTACATGTCTGTCTGCAGTAGGCTAGTATACTGATCGATTATTTATGTTGTTGTTGTTCTGTTGTTGTAGTTGTTGTTCTTTTGTTGTCTGTTCTTGTTGTTGTTCTGAGTTAATTCTCTTACCAGTAGGAATTGGACTCAAAATGTCGTTGTTTAATTAGTTGAGTAATTCTGCGTTTCTCTTTGAAGTCCATGTAACAATTCGTCAAGGCCTCTGCGACATTTTTTATGCAGCAGGATCTAAAATAAGGCCAATATTAACATAGTAGACCAATATTAACATAATAGACCATTATTAACTTAGTAGACCACTATTAATTTAAGGTTAATTAACAATTTGATTTTGCCATTTGCTTCTTACTCTTTCTCAAGCGACTATACAATGGCTTACAACTGGATATATTTTGTTATTGCATGGTATCGCTTGAATGATCAACTTTGACATCTCTCTATAGCGTCAGCTCTATACTTTACCGCTAGCTTTATTGAAGAGACATTAATCGTGACATTATTGCTGAGAAAATAGACATTAATTGTGACATCATTTGTTGAGACAAGAGACATTAATCGAGACATTTTTTCTGAGACAAGTCACAAGAGACATTAATCGTGACATTATTGCTGAGATATTAACAGTGCACAGTTACTGTATATACTGCATGAGATTTTGTATATTATTCACGCTCACTATTCTTGCTATAATCTCATCAAATTTACAGCGGCTGAAGATTTCAACTTAGCGGATATTACGAAGTAATTAAGTTACAGAATTTCGCTTTCGATTGTTGCTCGGATACAGCGCTTCCACCGCTTCCGTCTCTTCCAGGTCCTGCTCGTGTCTGGACGCACCCATGAGGCTGGATGGCGCCAGACGATTCCGTGCTCAGATGACGTGACCACGGGACCCAGTCGAGTCCTATTTCATTTCCTTCCAAACCCCCCCCCCCTGATCCACCTCTCCTCTGTGGCGAACAGACTGCACGGTTATTGATCTCACTTTCTCTTCGATCTCTCTGTTTTCTACTGTTTTCTCTAGCTTGCCGAACTACTTATGATTGCATAGCGTCTGGAGCCAGTAACGAAGTCGGTAAGATACTCGACCGCGGATCAGCATGTGTGGGGTTCAAACCCTGGGCTCGCACGTCACTGGCATCGCTTTCGAGTGAGGAAACTAAGGTTAACATTAGCTTTACGAGCTTTTATATGCAGCTTGAGACGTACCTGACATTCAACGAGGATTCTAAGATTCTAATAATGATGTCTTTAAGCTGCGATCGACGTGTAAACCTCCCTTTCTTTGATTTCTTAACTTTGAACCTTCTTTATGTACTTGTTTACAAGAGACCTGGAGTTGCACCGCTTTGGATCTTTCGGTTTATTGGTCGCCGGCTTTCGTTTGTAGTCTCTATTTTGTCGTTAACGCCAGTATATAGCACTTCAATTACTGTTGTTGTTGTTGCTGTTGTAATCCAGTTAGAATCTTAGTGGCAGTCGATTTCTTTTCTCCGAGTCTCATGCAAGTAATGCTTCTCAGGAATTCTTCCTCGTTTCATTCTTCCACTCTTCCACTCTTCAACCTCTCAAGCCCTCTTAGTTTCAACCTTTTCTCTCCCTATTTTTGTTCCATATTATCTTTTGTGTGACAGCAACTTTAATTCAATGCCCATACCTTTCTTTTTTATTTTTTTATTTTTATTTTTTTGCCGAAACTGGTTACAATTTTGATTATTTTAGAAATCTTATCATAACCAGTAAAATCATGTAAAAGTGTAAAAGCATAAATCTTATCATAACCAGTAAAATCATGTAAAAGTGTAAAAGCATAAATCTTATCATAACCAGTAAAATCATATAAAAATGTAAAAGCATAAATCTTATATAACCAGTGCCTACTGTAAAAGTCACATGAAAGCGGCTGACAAGCTCCGCATGAATTATCACTAATAATTATATATAATCAACCGCAATAATGTAATTAATCGCTTGATAATAATTATCAGTAGTAGCATAATCGATTTTGCAAAAGCCTCCCCGAGAATGGACTTTAAAAGGAGGAAATTGATCCTGTGTAGATGGACACTAAATCTCTGGCAGCGTATCTCCAGTGTAAGGTCAACACAGGCGCCCCGGGGGGAGGGGGTATCAAGTCTTGCTGTCAGATTAATCGAGTTCTTATCTATTTGCGAGATTAGACGGACGAAAAAACACGAAACAAACAGCTGAATCTAACGGGGCTGTGTCGGTTTCTGTATAGTTTGTGCGATTAATTTTTCTTAGAAGTAACACTTTTCGTACTAAAACAAGCCCTAACAAATTAGGAAAGTGTTTTGAAGAACAATTCAACTTCGTGATGAGCGGCGGTAAACTGTGTAAAATTCCTATAGAAATATATAATTAACAGATTTGGGTGTTTTTATGTTATGGTTATGTGCAATAGTTACGCGCACTGCTGGATAGTTATATTAATGTCAGCTTTTAATGTTAATTATAGTAACGTATAATTTAATGGACGGGTAATTCCGTGTCATACCTAAACACAGTTTTTTAAAACTCAATTATATAACATTGGTAATAAAACCTCATTGAGATTTATTAGGTGTTTATGCGACAAATTCACTTAACAAAATCAATGAAATAAGTTTTCTTCAATACTAGACTGTTAATTAAATAGGCGACTCTTTAGAATTTTGTAAAATGGTCGCTGGGTTAAGGGATTGGATAGATTTTCATTGTCTGGTGGGAAAAGAAGAAAAGAAATAGACAGAACGTCACGTGACCAATGTAGATAACTGTCCAATAGATGACCCCGTCAGATAACATAGCTCGTCTTATATGAAAACTGTGAAACATTGGTGTTTATATAAATGTATGGGCATCCATATTTGTTCTGTACTGTTTACTGTTGAAGATTTGTTCAAGGATCAAATTCCTACAGCTTTCTCGTTCAATACAGTACACTCTCACTTAAAACCTCACGCTCAATTAGACATGCAGCTAAGTACTCAAGACGTACCAAATTTTTATAACAACTTTTTATGAGATGGCTTCATAAAGAATAAAATTCAATAAATAAAAATCAGGGCAAAACTCAATCTTAACAACTTTGTATGATATTGCTTCATAAATAATAAATCAGCAGTTAATACCAGATTTCATGTTGCCCCCTGCATGCAGATTCTAGTTACACTAGAAAATTTATAAAATGTATAATTTTATCCAATCAGTATATGTTCTCTTTCTCAAGTGTTGATGCAGGTCCTAGATACAAGTTTCTACTCACAGCCTAAAAAGGAAACACGCATTATACTGAAATGATCAACTATGTTTATATCTATCACATTTTACAACAACGTTCAGTATGAAAACTCAGTTGATCGATCTGTTGCTCTAAACAAGAAGGCCAAGCCATTATAAAACCTCATAATGTAACTCTAGATAGAATTGAGAAAATTTGTATTATACGTTTCTGACAGCAAAATCTTCCGTCAAAAATGTAAACATCGGTAGCTGTCAGTTTTAAATCAGTTTTTCTTCGTCGAGAGCCTTTCTATTGATCGTTGAATAGCAGGGAAGTCCCTTCCAGTGGGTCTACTGTGTCGCCTTTAATTATAATCCCGCTACTATTATACTACCAGCACAAAGCCCTGGCGACCTGATTGATATTTTATTGCTGCTAATTGTCGCGCGACGACAATAGCAATATATAGGGTTTCGCGAGAAAGTAGGGGGTCCCACTTGTGAGAAATGAGGGAGGGAGTTGGGGTGGATTTAACGTGATTTCAGTGGTTGAATGGACCTGAGAGAAGCAGGTGTTGAGTGCTATTGTTACCACATGCTGGGTTTTTGTTGCGCTCAATGGAGAGCGCACTGACTGGAGAAATACTGAGAAGAAATCACGGCTACGACTGTTTACTTGTCATTATTATTTCCGCGCCAATACAGTTTAGAAATAAGACAAGGCTGACATCAGTTTGTTAAGAATTAATTCTTATATACGCATTTAGATAGCATTCGCTTATATGTTGACAATATTATACATAATGGGGAAGTTGAATATTAATACATCCCTGAAATACATACGCCATCTGAAACAATTGAAGATGACACCATCTTCATATACCCATTTTGTTAATACGAAATATTGAAAGCCTAACTAATATAGTTACTAAAAATTGTATTTTTCGGCACTGCATTAATGAATATTTGTTTAAATATAGAAATATAGAAATCGTTAATATCCTAATCTGTCTGTCTGCGTGTATGTGTGTGTATGTAAACCGTTTGTGTTTGTGCTGGTGTATGTATAGTGTGTGAGCGTGTATGTATGTGTGCTTGTGTGTGTTTTCGCGTATATTAAAAGTATGAAAATATCTCTCAAATCTCATTAAATTTACTTAAGTAGTTTTTCAGTGAACTTCGACACCGTTTTTTCGCGATGTGTTGGGTATATTTTATCGAATACTCTCATACTTTCATCAGCTTAGCAACTCGCTAGCTTTGAAGCCGATATGACAGAGTTGAGGTTCGCCACCTGGTGAACAGGCGAGTATGCGCTACGAGCCGATGTCGTAATCCAATCTGTTTACATCTCAACAGAAATATTCGTCAAAAAACTCTCTACTGACGGATATCACATTTAGTCTTGTGGCAAAGCCATAGAAATATGGCAGCGTTAACACAAAATAAGGGTAATTGGACGCTCATTTTAAGAAATTGTGAGAGTAAATATTATTGCATAATGGCGTCGAGAAAAGTTTGATATGCACGTCATGTTTTCGTTTTATTTGTTTTGTTTATTTTCATTAATTTTATTTTCACTTTGTATTTACATTTTGTTTCTTTGATTTTGATTTTGTTTCACTGTGCAATTAATGTGTGTCGTTTGCCCAAGTGGCGAAATAAAGAAACATAAAAGCAGTGGAAAGAGATTTGTCTTTGCTAATTGTTATGAGCCTATTATTTCTACGTTAAATACTGAATACATTAAACCGAAACAAACCTGAGAAAGGGTTAACTTAAACTTAAACTCTACGTGTTTGTTATCATAGTGTGGTACTTTGTTTTACTAGTTATACTTTGTTATCATAGTGTGATGCCAATTCTTCTGCTGTTTATTAACACTATTATGCATTATAAGGCTTAGTGATTTCTTGGGACTTTTAAGGACTTGTTGAATTTAGGGATTTCTTATTGTGCCGAATATGAAGCATTTTTAGTTATTAAATTGGACCTGGCAATTTGAAGTGCAATTTCATCGAACACATCATATGTCTTAAGATCTAACTACTATAGATACCAATCAAGGCAGCGGAATAACTAAACCATGAATCCTGCAATCAGGGTCTCCAATATACGGGGCGTCTCAACAACAAGGGGCTCCGTTCTGCAGGGGCATATCAACAGCAAGGGGCTCCATTTTGCCGGGGCTAAGTTATAACGAAAAATTCTCTGTGATAACGACAAATTCTCTGTGATTAGACGCGCTTCTTAATTTTGGACTGATCAATGGTATGCTCTGCGTAGAGCGCTGACGGTATGAATATTTGCCTCGAGCCTTCTACCTTGTAGACAAGGGAAATGTATGAACGTTATGTTTAGAAATGCCTAATTTCGAGAGATGCATGTATGTAGCACTGGGTAACTCGATGCAGCGGGAAGTGAGTATAGAGAGAGATGGATACATCGAAGCGGTCGTGTTTATTTATACAATATCTACTATGACAGTGTTGTAACATCTCAGCTCCTATAACAGTGCCAGCTTTCTCCTATCATCTTACCAAATACATCCTCAATCAACGAGCCACTTACTAGCTTCAAGTACCAGCTTCCTATCAACTTCACTGTGCAAGCTTAAAGTAGGCTTTAAATTAGCAGCTTCCTATCTGGAAAAATTACAGTTTTCTATCTAGACTTTTATGTTACAGTTTTCTGTCTAGACTTTAAATTACAGTTTCCTATCTATACTTTAAATTACAGTTTCCTATCTATACTTTAAATTATAGTTTCCTATCTATACTTTAAATTATAGTTTCCTATCTAGACTTTAATGTTACAATTTCCTATCTAGACTTTAATGTTACAATTTCCTATCTAGACTTTAATGTTACGATTTCCTATCTAGACTTTAAAGTTACAATTTCCTATCTAGACTTTAATGTTACAATTTCCTATCTAGACTTTAATGTTACAATTTCCTATCTAGACTTTAATGTTACAATTTCCTATCTAGACTTTAATGTTACAATTTCCTATCTAGACTTTAATGTTACAATTTCCTATGATGATATATATAATGATGATATATAATGATGATACACTATTATGCTCTTTTAAGCAAGATATTTTAAGTTATAAATAATAAATAATAAATAAGTAAAGGTTTAACGTCCGTTTCCTCATCCAGGGATGATGTCAGGGACGTCCCCAACAGCACAAATCACTACAGATCAATTCACCCAGACCAATCTGCGAAAGAAATGTGCTGAGGAGAAAAAATAAATAAAAGTGCTCAATGATGATTCTGTACGACTTTTGTATTGTAGATTTGCTTAGCTTTTATGCTAGAATATTTTATGTCCAGACGTTATATATTTGCGTATTTGTAAGTTATTACTACTGGATTTATCATTGATCGGTTAGATAGAGTTCTTACAAAATTCTCAATGTCAGAAACTAATCTGTTGTTTATTTCATTCTCTGTTTAGTTTTTACTTCCTTTAACCTTCATATTTCCGTGTTTATTTAATTTACCATCTTTTGCAACAAGATTTTTAAATAAGGGAAGCCTTGGTCGAATTGAACGGAATGTTTTGTAACAGGACACATTGAAATAATTGTGTTTACAGTAGTGCAGCCTCTTGGAGGAAGCCTGGTATTAGTGTTGCTTGTATTATTTTGAGTTTATTTCTGCTTATATTTGTCTTGTTTGGGCTGCCAGTACGAGTGGTTTTCCTATTATATCGTCGGTAGATTAAGTGTTTCAGAAGGGCCGAGGTATTTAGTTTCCAATGATACCCAAGATTGATGAGCAAGGTGCATCTGGAGTTGAAAGACTCTGAAATTCTTTAGCTGTTTGGAATGGATATAAACTCACTGGAATGCTGTATTAGATGCGAATTTTTCAATGGTATATGAATGAAACAGACAAAATGTTGTCTGAAATATATTTTGTCAGATACATTTGACATAAATAATATTAAAAATCGATGGTTTGCAAGTTTTTAAGTATGAGTTTTGATATTAAAAAGGTATTTTATGGATCTTAGCTTTGTTAATGTGACTCGTTTATGCCAGTCAATACTATCAAATTTTCTTTTAAAATGTTGATGAAAAAGTATTATGACATGTTTCTTTTAAGGGGCGATCAGGTGGTTTCTTGCTACTCTATTAGGCTCTTAAGCTCTTAGTTGAACATTAATTGGAGTTTTCTTTGAAGTTTGGTCACGACATTTATTTTTAAAAGGGCCAAAACTTGATCCCTTTCAACGGCTAATTAGAAAATTTGTAACTCTATGATTTCGCATGATATCATGCTTTCGCGTATTGCAGCAAACAGCACAGCAGCAATTACTGCTAGTTATGTTGCGAGTGCGGTATATAAGTTGATGTGTACTGTGTAGTTGATAGCTTGAGCTATAATATACTTGCACCAGACCTCGGCTAATCTCGGCTTTGATGTCCTTTGATATCAGATGTAATGATTTGAACTGTGTAATTGACAAACAAAGCTTCTGCAATGTTACATCAACGCTTATATATACGATAAGCCATAGTCATTATCATAAACGTCATCATCATTATCACCATCATCATCATCATCATCATTGTCGTCATCATCATCGTCGTCGTCGTCGTCAGTTAAATCGTTATCATATTTTTAGATATTACTTTTAAACTTCGTTTCTTTCTCTTAAGCACATGTTTTTTTTTCAAATGGGGACGTCCCTGACGTCATCCTTATATATGAAAACGGACGTACAGCCTTTGTTATTATTAAAATCACTTGCGCTAAAACTTACATTCGTTATTTTTATCTATGCTCTATTTTCTCATTTGCTACCTTCTAAAAGTTTTAGAAAGTTTTTGCAATTATATATGTAATGTTTTATGTATTAGTTGGATCATATTGATATTATTCCTATTGCTAGGGGATTTAAAGTTTCACATATATATATAGGCATGAAGAGAAAAGCGGATGACAGAGAAGAGTGGAAGCGTTATATACCATGGACCTGCCAGTAGGCAGTGCACTGAGAGACAAAAATTAGTTTTAACTATTCTGAAGGAATTACAACTGAATTACAGTTGAAGGAATTAGTGATATTCATCATTTCCTCAAGCCTGGGCTATACATGTAACTGTATCGAAGTTGAGGTGGTATGAGCTGGTTGGCGCACTGGTCAGTAGGGATTGGGATAGGGGATGGCTAGTATACTAGGACTCCTAGGACCCATCCTGAGCAGCTGTTGCTTACTTATCATTGTGGCTTCCGTTAACAGCAATATCTTCTAGCTAGTTTTCTGCCAAGTGGCAGGTCCTAGGTATATATTAATTAGGCAGTAATTAATGTGTATGGTTGCCATAGGTTCTACAGTATTCGGAGCATAGAAGACAATTAGTAAACGTGTTTGTTATTCTTTTGTAATTGCTACTGACTGTATTACCTCACAGAGCTTAGGCTCTTTTGTGATAACCCTCTTCCTGATTATTTGTTTAGTTTCTAATTAAGTATGCTATATTTGTTGTTTATTATGACATAGAAACAAATAAAAAGGTTGAATGAATGAATGAATATTCACACTCGAGTCGAATATTCGTACATCCAGAGTTAGCGTTGACGCTGCATAAAGAAAACTCCATAGATGAACAAGTTAATCCCTTCACAAAAGGCTATGCCTTATCCATACCTCATGTAGCCCATAGCTTGAGAAAATGTGTCTTCTGATTTGTTTTTCCGATCAACCTAAGTTCTTGCTTAGTCGCCTCGTACGATACGTGCCGTTAACGGTTGGTCTATTCTTCAGTGAATTGTAGTTTGCAACTCTCAAATGAAGAGAGAGAGAGAGAGAGAGAGAGAGAAAGAGAGAGAGAGAGAGAGAGAAATATGTCATCGTCAAATATATAGAAATCACTTTGCATCAGGTCATTTTATCGTTTGAGACGTATTCTTCTAACGCAATATATATAAAGCTTATCTCTTATCTTATAAGAGTTAGTCTATATTTCTTTGACGTGCCAGTTTGATTATCTCTAGCCTGATAGATGGACGTAAAATTTAGTTTCATCGTCTTGGATGACGTTGAGGTCGTTGTCAGACACCAAGACGATAAAGAGACGTCCCTGACATTGCCTTATGGCGAGGAACCGGCTGTTAAATTCCTATTGATTGATTGATAAACAATTGTCAAATCCTGACTCCTGTCGACAGATGGAGGGAGAGGTTGTTAGGTGGTGACCTCTTGTTTCACGTCTCGTTAACCATGGGTCTACTCTCGCTAATTACAACTCTCTTAGCAACCCTTAGCAACGCTTTATTACTCCCCGGGTGTTTCTATGTAGGCATGCTCCGTTGCTCTCTCTCTCTCTCCCTCTCTCTCTCTCTCTCTGTCTCTCTCTCTCTCTGTCTGTCTCTCTCTCTCTCTCTGTCTGTCTCTCTCTCTCTCTCTCTCTCTCTCTCTCTCTCTCTCTCTCTCTCTCTCTCTCTCTCTGTCTCTTTGGTTCAGACTGATTGTGTGTGTTCTTATGTATATGCGTGGATCCATGTTTATATTCTTAATCGTACGTGTGTGTATATATAATCGTATGTTTGTGGATGCATATTGATATTCTTGTGTATGCGTACAATTATGGTTCTTGTGTTTTTTTGACGTTACGATAAATTAACTGGTAACGGAGAGAATGATATTTAAGTTAAAATTGTCGAATTTCGTTGAGTACGTCGTATGTATTGGTTATTTGTTATTAATGAAGAAGATGATATTCCCCGTGTTGTGCTCGGGTGTGGTTGGACCACTGCAGAATTGGGCAACCGCAAACAATCTGCCGCATGTACGTAAGAGGCGACTAAAGGCAGGAGCTGAGGATGGTAAGAGGGGACCCACCTCACTATGAAATATTTCCCCCAGGATTAAATGGTAATTAATCCACCTAACTGAGGAAGGCAACGGGAAACCACCTCAGAAGCCATATTTTTCCCAAGCTATAGGCTACATAAGGTATGGATAAGGCATAAACTTTGTGACGGGATTAACTTGTTGATCTAAGGAGTGCTCTTATGGAGCGAGAAAACAGATTTTGAGTATGAATATGTACCTTGAACATGCCACTTGACGGAGCACTGAAGAAGAAGAATGAAGAAGACATTTTCTTTGTCACTTATTTACAGATAATTTTAAATAGCTGTAACTTTGAAATTAAAGATTTTAATGGTGACTTTTGAACGTACACGCTATTAATTTCTCAGAAAACGCGATCTTGAAATACGTGTAGCAGTAATGAATTAGAAGCTTTCAATTCAAATCAAATCATCTGTTTTCTCTTGAAATTTATATTGTGTAAGGCTTTATCTGTGACGAAATGAAATGAAACGTTAACGGGAGCTATTCTCAAAGCGAACATTAATGGTTTTAATTTGAGTTCAGTTTCTCTGAACCTCACATTTAAACAAATAAATTCTTACATTGGACACACCTCTGAATCCCTCTAACGACTGTTCCTCTTCTTCGAATCTTACTTGATTATGTGAGCACCTAACAGAGGGCAGCACTAACGAGAAGGCACTGATGAGAAGGCACTAACGGTCACTTCAAAGCGATGTTTGCTGTCCTAAGCGAATTAATGTTTAGCGGAATTGCACTCGTTATCTGAACATCATGGTCATCATCGACTGGTTAACAAACAAATCTCCGTTTCCTTGTTTACATCATCAAGAGCCTGCGCTGGATGTATGAGCTGGGATTGTGCCAGATTCCTTCATTATATGGTGGCAAGGGTTGGAAAAGATAATTAGCTAATTAGTGAGCTCCTGTTTAAATCTATTAATTTACTGTAGTTTTGCTATTATTGTCAGAGTTTTCTATGCTAGTTTTTTTTCGTAGTTTTATAAGCACTTGCAGAATCCTTTTAAATTCCTTTTTCTTATTTAAAAAAATTCTGACTCTGGAGCTGCTAATAAATATAAATAGATTTAAAAAATATTATGATAAAAATATTATAAAATATTAATAGATTTAATAGATTATATTTAACTTGACAAATGTCTTTGAATGTTGTTGTATATGGAACTCTATTCCTGTTGAAATTCGTAACTTAAAATCATATATTTTATTCAAACGATATTACAAAAGTTTTCTTATACATTCGTAATAGTGTCTCCTGTCCGCTCTTGCCGGAATAGTTAGCCATTTTGCTATGATTGCAAATTCATTTTTCGTATGGTCATATTTTCTAATTTTAGTCGTTTTACTAGTGTGTTGGTTATTTGCTGTTTGCAATTTTTGCTGTTATACTTCATATTTTTGCTAGTCTGTAGACATGTAGTTTTAAACTACTAATATCATTTCTCGGACTTATTTCCTGTGGGGGTCAGCTAGATAGAGCACTTTGTGCCCTCTCTGATGGCCACAGGATTCATTAAATAAGATGTTAATTTTTTGACTTGAGATTTAGGTGTCTAATGCATCTATTTATCTGTTCATTAATATGTTTTTTGCATGATATGTCTGTATGCTGTGATTTGTCTTGTATTTTTTTTTAATTTACTTTTTTACTTTGGTTCTATTTCATTATTTATGAGAAGTCAATAAACGGTATATTTATTGCTAATCGATTTGACATTAGCGTCATCATACTCGATGCTGTGATGGATTGTTGATAGACTTTATTTTAATGCATTACTGAAATTATTTATTAATGGAAAAAATAATAACACACCTTTTGATCTCGACCAATCTTCAGTTATAAATGTCCGTGTTCTGGCATTCGTTAGGTGTTGAACATACTTAGTTATTTATGCGAAAATGTTCCCTGTTTAAAAAAACTCGTTCTTTACATTATATATATATATATATATATATATATATATATATATATATATATATCTTTATATTTTGATGGTAATTTAGTGGATAGTAGAGTAGAGTGAAGAAATACTTTGACTTGTTGAATAGTGAGATTGTGTTAAAATGATTGACAACAATCCAGTCTCGTTATTTTGTTCACATACTATAATAGAGCTGTAGATTATTATCTGGCAATTCAGTGAAATTGTGTGAGTTTTGATTTATTTATCACTATTATCTCCTGCTTACAAGTAAATTGTTGAAACTTTGCAGAATTATTTCCGACCTCAGACATGCTGCAGAGATTAGTAATGTAGTAGCAATTGTCGTAATTTTTTGCTGTCAGTGCTATGAATTAATTCCCAGCCGAAGTGAACTGTGAAAGGTTGTGTGAATGAGGCATAGACATTGATACATGTGTAGGATATATACGTATATATATATATATATATATATATATATATATATATATATATATATATACACACTCGACCGCGGATCAGTATATGCGGGGTTCAAATCCGGGGCTCGCACGTAACTGACATCGCTTTCGAGTGAGGAAACTGACGTAAACCTTAGCTTTACCAGCTTTATATATAATATTATATATATATATATATATATATATATATATATATATATATATATATATATATATATATATATATATATATATACATGAACACATAATGTATAATATACATCTTGTATATAAAATGTACATGCTTATAAACATCATATAATTATTTACAGCATGTATAATACAGTAGATTTATATGTGTAAACTTAATTTATATAATATTCATTGGAAGCTGTTGTTAGTTCCAAAATCCTTGGTCATTAATTATCATTCAGACTGGTCAAATATGATATTCATGACTTCGGCCGTTAATTGTGAGGATTACATTTCACGAAATAAATTTATTTTAAAAGACGCATAAACATACATTATACACCTTAACAATTGGCTTTTTGGTGTATTATATATCTAAACTACTTCTTCAAATGTTGTTCGTGCAGTTCTGATAGAAGTATATATATATACTTAATTTGTCGAAGGCTGTAACAAGCCTGCAGTGTTGTGCCATTTTGTGTATGAATCAATGCAGTGATTTGTAAAATGGGAATTGAGAGCTATTGTATAGAGGAACAGGCGGAATTATTCGGGTCTCCATGTTATGCATTTAAAGGTGTCCTAGTCTCTCTCTTATTGCACTGCCAACTGGCAGGTCCATGGATTATAACGCCTCCACTCTTCTCTGTCTTCAGCTTTCCTCTTCATGTCCACATTTGAATAGGTCTTTATATCATCTAACATACCTAACGTGTCCTAGTACCGATTAATATACAGTATGTAGGCCTTATTTAATTACTATTAAAGTTTCGTTGCACTCTGGATTGTATTTACAACATGTAGAAAAAAAGTGATAGGTATCAACATAGTTGATTATTCACTATAATGCGTGTTTACTTTACTTTAGAACTATTTTAATTACTTAACACGGCACTCTATAACTCAACTGCCGTGTGCTTTGTGAGATTATTATTATTTCGTTGTTTTGGGTATAATTTTTTCTACGGTAGCTTGAAAGTGTCTAATCGCATTGAACGAGAAATCTTCGTGCTTTGTTGTTCATAAATGACAGTTTTTTCAGTATTTAATTTTTAATTTTAGTTTTCAGTAGCTTGCATTATTTTACTTTATTATTGCTCATTATTTTGTATTGTTGGCTTTTCTAGTATTTTCTATTGTTAACTAGAAAGCCGCTAAATGACGATTTTCAATTTTCACGAAATTCTTTGATCACCGTGAAGCCGTTCAACTTTTCACGTTAACTCGTATATACAGTTTACAGACTTCTCTGAACGTCGAAAGGTTATCTCAAGTAGTTTACCGTTTCAATCAATTTATTCATTTCTTCTCAAGGGGTAAATTAGTTTAAAGCCATAAAACTCTATCGGCGTTTATACAGGCGACTCGATTGTATAATATACAAGACTGGCATTGTATATCAACGTCCTGAACGATTTCAAGTGGCTAGTGATATAAGCTTATTGGCATCTGGTTCCATTTGTCATCCGATAGGATGTGAGTGGATCTGACAGATCAATCTGAAACCATTTGAGAAAAATATCTAGTGGAATTATTTTAGTGTTTCAAATTAAAGTACTTAAAAAATAGAGTATAACAAATATTTTAGATAACTATTTAGAGAGAGAGAGAGAGAGAGAGAGAGAGAGAGAGAGAGAGAGATAGAGAGAGGGAGATTGAGAGAGAAAGAGAGAGAGAGAGAGAGATTGAGAGAGAATGATATTGAAAGGGAGAGGGAGATTGAGAGAGTAATTTTGTGCCGTAGGGTCTGGGAAGCTAGGTTCTAATGGAAATCAAGTTACATATCTTGTCAGCGTAAATACCGATCAAAATATCACCAGTTGCTATACTGGTAATATTTAGAACGTTTAACAATGATTTAAACTTTTTGTTGTCTAGTAAGCCTGCTAGTTTTGTAGTTAACTAAGATTAAAACATTTTGCTGTCTAGTAAACTTGCTAGTTTTGTAGTTTATCTAAATTTAAGCATTTTGTTGCCTAGTAAGCTTGTTAGTTCTGTAGTTTTACTAACATTTAAACATTTTGTTGTCTAGTAAGCTTGCTAGTTCTGTGCCTGTGATATTTTGGCTCCTTGGTTCAGGACAAGGGTCAAGGTCAGGGAGTGGGAGGGTGTCGCAGTCTCCTGAATATTTGCAGTTCCACCAATATTTTGTGATTATATTTTATCAATACGGATTTCCAAGTTAAATATAAAACTTGGTCACAATTCCCCCCTCCCCCAGTCTTTAATTCTTTGAGTTTTCGCTCTATGGAGCTAGTTGGCTGGAGCCAGTGGCGAAGTCGGTAAGATACTTGACCGCGGATGAGTATGTGCGGGGTTCAAATCCTGGGCTCGCCCGTCAATGACATCGCTTTCGATTGAGGAAACTGACGTTAACATTAGCTTTACTCGTAGTCACAGCAGTTTTAAAAGAAATTTAATGTCAAGAATTTGACAGCATTCACTGATTTCTGTGAGTAAACAATAGAAATGTGCTAGCCAGAACTCCCAGCTAAAATTCAGGTTTATTTATTCCTCTGCAGCTATTCAATTTAACTTGGGTTTGACTTTAGTGCTGTTGTGGAATGACGCATGTTGGCACTTAACTGGAAGAAAATGTTTACCTTTGGAAAATCCTTCTGAAAATAAACAAAGTGACGCGGAAATGGTTGAGTAAGGTAGATGAGGAAGGGAAATGGAAGTGACGGGAGGGGGGGATTATTCTAACCTTCCGAAGCACTAAAACTGAATATGTTGACTTTTTATTGTTGTTGAGTTTTTTTTATAAAGTTTTTAACTTTATTTAGTTGATGCTGTTGTTATTGTAGTTGTGTATATGTTAGTGTGAAGCTCTGGTTACTCCCATAGTCTATATTTTCGCCTAGACTATTTTCTTTTGGTGTTACAAGGTATTAAAATGCCTTTATGCTGTAGGATTTTGCTCTTTAATATTTCCTATACTGAATTTTGCCTACACAATGAATTCTGAATACACGTGCATAGATGTACAGTAGTTGGGCGTAATTATATTTTATCAGTAAAATAAATGAGCTGTCTAGAAAGAGGTTTTAAACGCAGCGTAAAGCGTTACATAGAGTTTTGCCACAGATTGATTGAGTGATTTATTGATTTATTAATTTATTGGCGTGACGACGGTAACGTTAAGATACACACTAACACATACTAGCACACACATTCATACATACACGCACAAAGTGTTGCACACAGACTCACATACACGCACACAGTGTTGCACATACACTCACACAAACACGCACACAGTGTGGCACACACACTCACACATACAAGCACACAGTATTGCACAAGTACACACACATACATGCACGCACAGGATGTGTATGTATACACTTCACACGCACAAAGCATGCCCATGTTTATTTATCAAACAGACCCTGCCTCATTTATCACTCTTGTCTAATCCACTGATAACACAATAACGTATAACTTCTACATTTAACGTCAGTTTCCATTGCTCACGGCGACGTCTAGTTTATATATTAGCGGAAGTAGATATAGCCCGAAGGAACGGATGTCCTGAAGGAATGGATGGAAGGATTCGTTCATATCTCAACCAGGCACGCTTCCACTACTGATCATCCATGATGACGTGGAAGAATCCATATCTTGATGTGTCTATGGAAGTTATTTAAAGGTAGTGTGTGGTAGTATAAACTTATACTTGTAATATAATACATGGTAGTACAGTGTAACGTATTGTAGCAAAGGACGTTTAGTAAAATAACCGGAGCTGTTGAGCAGAGTGCAGCTGTCGGCAAGGACAAGATAATTCTTGTGGTATAATGCAAACTAATGTAATAAATTGCTTGGTAGCTCAATCGAGGCAATACAATGTGTAGCAATAAAATTAACGTCAGTCTTGTACCCACATCTACTTGTTGTGTGATCTGAAAATTTAGAACGGTTAGTGAAAACTGCATCTGTTCCTTGGGAGTTGACTTCTATGAGACTGTTGATTTCTGTCGAAGTTTCTGACTCTTTATCTTTGCTCCTTAAGCAGCATTAGAAACTGACTTTAAATCAGTTTATGAAATCAGCTTATGTGATTTAGAGCTCTCTAAGATTGGCTTATATGATTTAGAACTCTCTAAGAGTAGCTTGTGTGATTTAGAACTCTCTAAGAATGGCCCGTGTGATTTTAAATCTTTCCCGCTGTCGTAATGAATTCTTGCTGATATAGAAGACCGGCAAAGGTTCAGTTGTAACACGAGTAGAGGTCTCGACTCTTCCAAGCTTTTTCTCATCGACCGGCTCGACCTCTGGGCCCGCCATCGATTGGCCGGCTCGACAAACAGTCCGTCCCGCCGCGGTCGACCCGGCCGCCTCGATCCCCTCGTCGTGCCGGCCCGGAACCTAGAGGTCCCAGAGTCCCTGAGGCGGCGAAAGATGAAACTAAACGACTGCTTCAGTTTTTAGAAGATGAAGTGTGAGGGGAGGGTGGGGTAGTAGCTTCAGATTAGTATCTGCACATAAGAGTACTGGTTATATTTATTAAGCAATAAAATCTTTATTTCAAAAATTCACGGCAGTAAGAAACACATACAACAGAAATCAAACACAACACAAATCAACGTAAAGAAAATAAAGAAGTAAATATATCTAGAGAACCAAGCGCAGTCCCTGCTCAAATGTCACAGATATTAGTTACGGCAATAACTCTTTAAAATAATTAAAATAATAATAATTAAATATAAAAAAGATAAAAATAATTAAGTATGAGAAATCAGTACATTTAGAATTGATAAAAAGTCAAGATAGTGTATATGACTGACTGGTAAGAAATGCAGAAACTGCCAACATTAAATTGTCTAGAATGGCAGAAAGAAAAAAGAGACTGTCGTCATGATAGCAGGGAAAATTCTGAAAATTTAAATCGAAGGGTATTCTTCTATATCTGCCATTTCTGCTAAATCTTCAGCTTCTCTCATCTCGCTCGAATTTGAAATGTCTCTGTTAAAAATATTGTTCGAGTCCTCGGGTTAGTTTTATTTAAAAATACTCGATGTTGCAATGGATTAGAGCTGCCTTGTGGTCTACACTCGATGTTATAATGGATTAGAGCTCCTCGTGGTCTATGCTCGATGTTATAATGGTTTAGAGCTCCTCGTGGTCTATGCTCGATGTTATAATTCATATTCTGTGTTTGCTTTATAGACAGTTACGTCAGAGCCACTACAGAACTTATCAATCGTTAACTGAAAGTATTACTTTAGGCGATAAAGCAAGAGCCGATGAATTAAATGAAAAACCACCTTAAATTTTGTAAACACCTTAATTTTATGTCGATAATGTTAATATTACGTAGGTAATCTTAATAGCATGTAGCTTCATCACTATAATTTTCATTAATAGCATTGTCAACGTACTGTTACATTTATCTGTGTGATGGTAGCTCGAGTGTGTCGAGTCGTCTTGAAGAGAAGCCTTGTGCTTCTGAACCTTGACGTTAAACACACTACAACCTACCTAGCATGTAGCTTAACTGCATGTACTCGGCTACTTATATATGTAGTTAGTGAGACGACGAAATAAATTCAAATTCGGTACATTAATCAATTCCAATCTCGTTCTGTGTCAACAGGACATTTGTCATCTTCTCTTCCTGGAATTTCAGTCTCTTTCACTCCTCTATCCAGTCAGGAAATCCCGTGGGATATCTTGTGATCCGGGAATGTTGTTAGAGTCCTGATTCCTTGATTACTCATTAGACGGACATTGAATCCATATCTCTACTGTGTCGTAGCATGCTCCCGAACATGGTGAATGTACCAATAGTTGAGTGTATAGAGTGACTGGCAACGAAAAGAAACTAAGCGACCAATCCTGTGGTCTATTTAAGTCCTTTTGTTCAAATTCCGACCGAACTTATCAAAATGTAAAATCTAGGATGTTTGCAACCGGTAAATGGATAATGGAGTAACTGATTAACTATTTAAACGTGCATTAGATATCTAGAAGGTTATCACTTTCTTTCGTTGAGGTTAATTAATTATTTTCTCAGATTGATGTCAGAATTCAGTATAAATTTAAACTTTCCTTTTCATTCTACTATTTAATCTATCGTAATTGTTGCAATGGGCTTTAGGGTTTATGAGAAAAGTGACAATGGGTTTTAGGGTTTATGGGATTCCATAGCTTGCATATATTGTTTCAATAAGCCTGACAATTTTATCTTACATGTTATGTAATACTAATTTATATAGCTATGATTAAGTCTATATAAGTTAAAACCTAGCGTAACGTCAGTTTAGTTTTTGAAAGGATCCTTAATGGAGAGCGATTAAATATGAACAGCATTTAAACTGATCCATGGGAGGCAATCTATACGATCAATCTATCGAATAGGGGTTATTTTTGCTAAAATTTTATGTAATGAAGTTACATTAGTAAATACCGTGTTAGGGCACATGTCAGAGTCTTCAGATCAGTGTGTCCTTTTCATTTCATGTGAATTGCTGTATTTTGTGAGACTTTTCTAACTCTACTGTGTGAAATGATTAAATCATTTAAATAAATAAAAATACTATTAATCTGTCTAATTGTTTACAGTCAACACCACTACAACCTCCTCATCATTTAACCACAACTCAACAAATCTCAGGATCATCGAGCACCCCACTGATCTATACGTGGCTAGGGGCGAGCCTGCCACCCTCAACTGTAAGGCCGAGGGTTCTCCGGACCCTGTGATCACGTGGTATCGAGATGGGCAGAGAATCCTGACCTCTAAGGATGACCCGGGCTCTCCTCGCATGCTGCTGCCCAACGGGCCCCTGTTCATACTGAGCGTAGCCCGTGGCAGGTCCGGTGACGGTCCCAGTGATGTGGGTGTGTACTACTGCAACGCCACCAACCCTGAGACAGGCCTGAGCGTCGTCAGTCATAATGCTTCGCTGAAAATAGCAAGTAAGCGAGTTTTAATTAATCAATCGATCAATCGATCAATCAGTCAATCAGTTAATCAATCAGTAATAATGCCTCAGTGAAAATAGCAAGTAGGCGAGCTTTAGTTGATTGATATCAATCAATCAGTCAGTCAGTCAGTCAGTCAATCAATCAGTCAGTCAATCTGTCAGTCAGTCAGTCAGTCAATCAATCAATCAGATAATTAATAGTTAATTCATTGATTAATCCATCAATCAGTTACAAAATAATAAGTTAGTATCTGTAGTTGTATTATAAAAAATAGTATTATAAGAAATAAGAAATTTTAGCTGGAATCGTATGTATTTGATATTTAACCATTTCAGTCCAAATAAAGTCTATTGACTTCAAACAGTTAATCAATCACTAAACTAATATCCCTCTCTCTTAGTGCACTGTCTACTGGCAGATCCATGGTATATGACGTCTCCACTCTTCTCTGTCTTCTGCCTTCCTCTTCATTTCCACATATGAGTGGGATACCATTCTTTTCTTGGGGGATATGCTTTTTTGACGAGGTGGGCACCCTATGCCTTCCTCAGCTTTGACTGACATTTACTGGGAAGGGGTGTCATTCCCTGAGAAAACTATCATGTTTACCCAAGTTTACCCACTATAGTTTCCAAGTGTACCCACTATAAAGTAATATATTGGTAAAAAAAATGTTTACGAATAAACAGTAGTAGTAGGATCGTGACTGAAACTAAAATGTTACTGAAGTCTATATCGACTAACTCAAAATGCTAAATTCCAAATTTATAATTCTATGGAAGATTTTCACTGTGTAAATTCTTCGAAGTATTTAAATTAAAAGAAAGATAAGCTGAGTACAGTCAAGTGAAATAGACCAGTTTATCTTTGCTATCTATATGTATATGACTCGCATATTATGTCGCTTTATGATACTGACAAGTGCCTGTGGAATCCTATGTTAGAATATGGTATAGGAAAGTGCCTGTTGTATCAGCATAAACTGGACCTCGTACAAATGTAGGAAATAATTATGCACATTCATTTATCAGTTCCAGTGTACTGCAATTCACGATAAATAGATATTCTAATTAAAATAGTTGGCAACTGTATTTCCTATCCATATCTACTAATTCTTCAGATTGGCATAAATTAAATGTGTTGAGTTATGCGGAGGCGATCAATATAATGATAATAAATAATAATAATAATAATAACAATAATAATAATAATACTAATGATAATGATAATGATAATGATAATAATAATATTAAATATAATAATAATAATAATAATAATGATAATAATAATAATAATAATAATAATTATAATAATAATAATAATGATAATGATAATGATAGTAATAATAATAATAATACTAATAAAATAATAATAATAATATAAAATATAAATATAAAATATAATATTTAATATTTAAATATATAATATTTAAATATAAAATTTAAATATAATATTTATATAATATTTAAATATAAAATTAATAATAATAGTAATACTAATGATAATGATAATAATAATAATAATAACAATAATAATAATAATAATAAATATAATAATAATAATAATAACATTCATTTAAATATTTCTTTTTCATCTTTCTTTTAATTAAATAAAGTCTTTCTTTTATGTTATGTTTAGCCCAGGGCCCTATTGAGCCCAGGGCAATAAAAAATAATGATAATATTAAATAATATAATATTAATGATAATGATGATGATGATGATAATAATAATAATAATTAATAAATAAATAGGAGTAATAAGAATATTAATAAATAATTAGAGAGAAATAATCAAATATGTTGATATCTATCATTTTTAATGCCACGTAAGAGAGAACGGGAAAGAGAGAGATTAAGAAAGAGACAGACAGTAACAGCTAGATAGAGAGAGAGAGAGAGAGAGAGGGAGAGAGAGAGAGAGAGAGAGTGACAGGGAAGAGAATAAATGTGGAGATTTCTTCACAATGGAAATAAGATTCCGTTGGATCATTATTGAGCTTCCGTTTCCCGTCCACAGCATTAGAGGACCACAGCATTAGAGGTCTACTGTATTAGGAGTCCACTGTATTAGAGGTCTACTACATTAGAGGTCCACTATATTAGAGGTCCACTGTATTAGAGGTCCACTGCATTAGAGGTCTACTGCATTAGAGGTCCACTGTATTAGAGGTCTACTGCATTAGAGGTCTACTGCATTAGAGGTCTACTGTATTAGAGGTCCACTGCATTAGAGGTTCACTGTATTAGAGGTCTACTGCATTAGAGGTCCACAGCATTAGAGGTCTACTGCATTAGAGGTCCACTGCATTAGTAGTCTACTGTATTAGAGGTCCACTGCATTAGAGGATTCATAGAGCGCGAGTGAATCGTAAGAGGCCGGCTTAAAGATTTCTTCATAATTAACTAATTGTAATAAAAATGTCACTGCAATTGAGTGTCGGCAATAAAGAATTTCAATTTTGAATTTTTTACATACATGTATTTGCAATCATAATATACATGTACAGCGACAATATCGGATTAAATGGTGTTTACAAGAATTAGCGTTTACATTTGAGGAATGTGTGTGATGCTGAATTATTCTATTAGTGATTATGATAACGATGCTGAACAATGATGATGATGATGAGTATGATGATATTGAATAACGATGATATTGAAAGATGATGATAATGAACAATGATAATGATGATGATGATGGTGATGGTGATGCTGATATTGAATGATATTGATATTGAACAATGATGATGATGATGATGATAAATAATGATGATTATGTTGAACAATGATGATGATGATGATAAACAATGATAGATAGATAGATAGATAGAACTATGTTTAATGACATTATCATCAAAGCACGAAATATAAAATTGCACATACAAACAGGTCATCAAAGAGGATAAATAAATCCTATCAATGTTGACGATAAATAATTATGATGATAAATAATTATGATGATAAATAATTATGATGATAAATAATGATGATGATAAATAATTATGATGATAAATAATGATGATGATAAATAATGATGATGATAAATAATGATGATGATAAATAATGATGCTGATGAATAATGATGATGATATAAAATGATGATGATGATGATGAACAATGCTGATGTGGGACAATGAAAAATGATGAACAATGAAATGATGATGATGATGATGATGATATTAGAGCGAGCAGCAGCTCCCAATCAGCCTCAATTGCTGTGCACACAAGTAGCGCGTGATTTAGCAAGACGCCAAGGGATGATTGATGAATTCTTGTAACTCGGTTCACTGCATTGTACGCACGCCACATTTAACCTCTGACCTGAAATAAGGGTGTTTTGCAGTGAAACAAGAAATCCCTTGTTCCTTTTCATAAATGTCAAATTTGCCAACTGTCGCTGGACTAGTAAATTTTCTTGTAGAGTTCCTTCCCTCCGGTAATTAAAATTAAATAAAGAAGTAAATTTTAGCTATAGTACAGGCCTTTTAATCAGCGGTAGTGTGTCTATACTGTCCTAATTCTATCTGTCTTATTTGTATTGCACGTTAAAAGTAACTTTAAGTTAACAGTTTAACCTAACAAATATACCAATAATATATGCTTTTAAATGCGTTTTATATGCTTTGGTCAATATTTTACCAACCGGTGACTGCACGTGTCGTAGAAGGCTACTAAAGCATTAAGATCCATACCAACGTTAGAAAGGGCATTCGGTTGGTGAGTGCCTAGGCTCCAGAAATTGCTACAAATTGCAAACGAATGTAAAAGTCGCAAATATGGGATTGACTGATGATGTGGTATAGGACAGAGAGGATTTGAGGCAGTCTATTCGGATCCCGACCCTAGTTAAACTGGGACACAAGGGAAGATGATGATGATGTGGTTGAGAGTGGAGAGTAAAAGGAGGAATGGATGGAGGGATGGAGAATGACTGAAAGGTTGACGGATAGGTTTACCAGTCCCGGTTATTTACAGTAGTAAATCATATCAGCAGAGATCCATTTGTCAAAGCCTGCCTGTGACCCGGGTTCAAAACCTGCCTTAGCTAAATAGAGCAGTCACACATCTGCTAGAATACTCTATAGAGGCGATACTAGTAGCATTGCCACTGCTGATAGCTATTAGATCAGCTGCTGAGAGCTATCAGATAAGCTATTACTGCCGATAGCTATCAGATCAAATATCACTGCTAATTGCTATCAGATTAACTATCACTGGTGATAGCTATCAGATCAACTATCACTGCTAATAGCTATCAGATAGGCTATCACTGCTGATAGCTATCAGATAAACTATCACGGTTGATAGCTATCAGATCAGCTATCACTGCTATTAGCTATCAGATCAGCTATCACAGGTGATAGCTATCAGATAAACTATCACTGCTGATAGCTATCAGATCAGCTATCACTGCTATTAGCTATCAGATCAGCTATCACAGGTGATAGCTATCAGATAAACTATCACTGCTGATAGCTATCAGATCAGCTATCACTGCTATTAGCTATCAGATCAGCTATCACAGGTGATAGCTATCAGATAAACTATCACTGCTGATAGCTATCAGATCAGCTATCACTGCTATTAGCTATCAGATCAGCTATCACAGGTGATAGCTATCAGATCAACTATCTACTCAGGTATTATATCAGATCAGCTATCACAGGTGATAGCTATCAGATAACTATCACTGGTGATAGCTATCAGATCAGATATCACTGCTAATAGCTATCAGATATCACTGGTGATAGCTATCTGATCAGCTATCACTGCTAATAGCTATCAGATCAGCTACCGCTAATTGGATGATCGATCAATTATTATTATCAGTGATCGGTCAGCGTTAATTACATAATCAGATTAGTTATCTTTAATTACTTAATCAATTAAGTACTATGTGTATGATACTATAATATAAAAATATGCAAAGTATGAGTTGTATGCTTGCTGGATAATGCTAATATGCTAGTTAAGTGTTTTGATGTTCTGAGCCTAGTATAGCTTTGTATGCCTAATTCTATAAGTGTTTTTACAGCTCAATTTATGCCCAGCGTATTTGCTTTTCTGGTTTTTGTTGCATTGTTCTATGTGCAACATTAATGTATGGGTTTTTACACCTGAAATAAAGCAATAAATAAAAAAATAAAAAATAATAGTTACGTTTAGTGTTACTCTATTTGCTAAACGTTAGTATTAAATATTGGAATACTCTGTTATTGTTTGGAAGTTTTGAGATTTTATCTTTTAAAATTCTATCGCTCTAGAAAAACCTAAAGTCTTTATCGCTCCAGAAAGACCTAAAGTCTTTATTTACGCGTTTGGTAAATTATCTCAAAGTCAAACCTTGTCATCCAGTGTTTTGTTGTTTGCTACATTTTATCAGAAATTCCTTTAAGCCACGAGTCTGACCAACATTATAGCCTCGAATGGTTTATGACTTACATTGGACGGTTGGTGTTTTTGCAGCTGTTAACCCTTTCCTGTACTTATTATTTTCTGTTTTATCCCCCCCGCCCATATTTATTGAACTCTTTCTGTGGATTTATTTGCTTTTTCAGCTGCTGCTGCAGAGTCGTTAACCTTATTCCCATGTTTAGTGGGACAACTTAATTTATTCTCGAATATTTCTGGTTGAAAGATTATATTTTAAGATTCAAGAGTCGAGCGGGTATCGCAACTTGTTCATGAATTTACTGTTGATTGCGACAAAATCCACGTTTGCGTATGATTTTCTTATCGACCAATAGCGCTTGAAATTGACGACTTTTGTAATTTCATTAAATACCAACTTTTCATGTAGAAATATGTATTTTATATTTTAATAACTTTATTTATTATTGTGTACAGTATCTAAATCTGCTAGATGGGGTAGTTAGCATGATTAGATCAAATCATTAATTAGCATTAGATCAAATCAGTAATTAGCAAGATCTCAATCATGCTAATTACCCCACAAGATTATACGGATCTAGATATCTATATAATAAGTCTTCTGCTACTCTTTATAAATCATATGTCAATGATGCTTGTACAAACTGAAACGAAATTACAACTTCTGTTAGAATCATATCTCTCTACCAACGTTCTCTAATAAATACAAAAGTTTCTTCCTAAACAACTGGTATTCTTCTATTTCTAACCTATCAATTCTACGTTATGATAATTTAGCAAACTTAAGGTTAATTCACTTCAATTGTGTCTATCTTTAAAAATGATGGTGTAAAATAATTTGTAAAGATTTAGGCTCTCTCAAAGTCTTTTACTGGAAAACTGTACTAGAAGTCTAGAATGCAAACAGGATGTTCGACTAGATTTGAACTTGCCTTGCGTACTATCAATATCTAGGACGCATAAACTAGGTCTATCATTACTTGTCGTATAGTGTATACTGTTCGTACGTTCTTACGTTGCATTTCGTACTTTTGTATGTTACCAATCAGCGGCTGTCAGATTGTTTTAAAATAAACGAAGATATTATTATTATCAGTGGGTCCTTGATTGCGAACCAAGAACCTACTGATCTTCATTCGCAGTCGTTGCTAACTGGTTTAGAGGGTTGCTGTGGTTCAGAGTTGTTTAGACGATGATGACTGGTTACTCGGGTTTAGAGCGCCGCCAGCCTGTGATTAACTTAGCAGCCGCTCATTTTTCATCTGAGAGTCTGACACAGTCATTTGTCAGCTCTCCTGTAAACAGAGCTGAGTTATGAGCCAGCTGTCGGCGGCTCAACTGCGCTAAATAGATCGCTGTTCGGATGGATGGATGAATGAATGGATGGATGGATGGGTGGATGGATGGATGGATGGGTGGATGAATGGATGGATTGGTGGATGGATGGGTGGATAAATGGATGGGTGGATGAATGGATGTATGGGTGGATGAATGGATGGGTTTGTGGAAGGATTGGTTAGATGGATGGATACTATTAAACCTATATTCAACGTTTTTGTCTCGTTATTTAAAGGCGATATCAGTGACGGGCTTGCCCAGGAACAGAATCAGAATAAATTTATGGGGTGATTGGATGATTGTTACTGGATATACGTTATTGTTAAAACAGTGGGTCTCAAACTTATTTGTTTTCTATCTTTATTTTTGTGCCATTTTGGTGGTCGATCGCTGTTTTGACAATTTTTTGTGCTTAAAGAATTTCGTCTAAAAACCTCTCTTAGGACTATCTTTTGATTGCGCATCGATTGCAGCCAGCGCGGATTTAAGAATAACCTCCCAACATCCTCGGGATTTTCTCATTCAAAGCTGCCAATCCTCGGTGTTCCAACGTGGTCACCCACAAAGTACTAACCGGGCGTAAAGTACTGCAAAGTACTAAACCAAGTGCGCGAAATCCCAACGTTTTAGTTTTAGCACGTTTTTTTGAAGTTTGGTCAACGTGTTAGCACGCTATACAAATATCTCAGGCATTAATATTGACAAATTTCCTTGTTCTTGTTTCTAAATTAACCGATGAAGTTTTTCATTAGCAATCTCATCTGAAGTTTTGTAGAAAGTCCTGAAACACTCAATTATATTCTTACGTCCTTAACTTCAACCTTGTATCAGGAAACGGACGTTAAACCTTTACTATTATTATTATTAAAACCTGTTATATTCTCAACGCCCTGATTATAATCTTAGAGCCCTGATGATATTCTTAGAGCCCTGGTTATATTCTCAAAGCCCTGATTATATCCTCAAAGCCCTAATTATATCCTCAAAGCCCTGATTATATTCTTAGAGCCCTGCTTATACTCACTAGCCCTGATTAAGTCATCAACTCTTAGATGAATGTGCTATAAATCTTCGTCAGTCACCTCTCATGTCAACGTGCAGCAGTGTATTTAACTTGGCGTGCTCAACCAGATTTATGCATTTAAAGAAATACCAGAAGACAGTATCGGCTTAATTTCTTTTATTGCTTTAGTTACAAGCTTTTATGGGCAATTCATAGAGCCATAACGATGAGAAAATGAGAAGAGAAAGCAATGAAACGGGATAATTTCTCCATTTGTACATCTCGATCAGTCAATAAAGTGGAGAGATTGTGTCATGTCACGCAGACATTTATGACGGTGTTAGATCGTCATTACACTACCGTGCAGTGCTTTTATAGTGCTATCAAGCACTGAGCGGTGACAAAGACCGTTGATACAATGCGATGATGGCAGATTATACACATATTGAATATTTTAATTGATCGTAAGATTTCTGTCTGAGTGTCGTCACGTCAGTATTGATTAATGATGTCTTTATTTTGCGATGTTGTATCGATTTTCAATTAAAATTTTCAATCAAATCCGTAAGAACTAAGTAGTACAATTCTCATTACGTATTTGAAGTACAACTAGATTTGTCCCATTTGTTAATTCGTTGATCACTCTTTCTCTCTCTCTCTCTCTCTTACTCTCTCTCTCTCTCTCTCTTACACTCTCTCTCCCCCCTCTCTCTCTATCCCTCTCCTCTCTGTCTCTCTCTCTCTCTTTCTCTCTCTCTCTCGCTTTTCACCCTTGCAGGCTTTCATCCCACTTCCCTGACATCATCTGATCATCATAAAAGATGAAAAGAATTATAAATTTCTATCGTATCGTTTAATTTTGTGTGTAATTGATTAATTAGCCTTTATCACATTCTAATCAGCTACTGTAGGTCTGATAACTGAAAACAATGTGATATCAAAGCTCAAAAGCTGGTAAAGCTAAGGTTAACGTCAGTTTCCTCACTCGAAAGCGATGTCATTGACGGGAGAGGCCAAGATTTGAACCCCACACCTACTGATCCGCCGTCGAGTATCTTACCGACTTCGCCACTAGCTCCAATATGATAACATGATAACATCAATACAGTGTGATGTGACGGACCGGTGGTTTGAACCTCTAACTAATCCTCTAGTACTGCAATGACGGCTTTGATCTAGCCACACCGGATGTGGATTATGACAGTTGATTTAATCCGTCCATATCATTAGTCAAATCCAGGATTCTCGTCAGAATCCTGCTGACAGGATCAATCCATCAAACCCTATCCGTGCATTGGACTCCAGAATCCAGATCTCCATATTCAGATTCAGGCTTATTTAACGTCGTTTTTGTCTCCTCTCAAAATGGTCGAATCAATTAAACACAATATGTATAATAATTAAATACATTATTACATTATGTGCAATAATTAAACACATTATTACATTATGTATATTGCTCTCTCTGACATTGTATCAAGTGGAAGGTTCAGTGAGGATATATTTTTCTCTCAGTCTAATGGAATCTAATCAATCAAATGGTTTCTATCGCGATGATGAAGTCATTAATTTATATCATAGAAATGCATTTAGAAATGAATCATAGAAATGTATTAGGCTTTTAGCTCAGTTTTCAATACCCTTCCTCAGAGATTGACTTACTATTACTTAATACCTGCAGAATTCTCCTGATCTCTTCAAAAATATAAAAAAACCATTACAATATAGAAATAAATAATAATTCTATTTTTTCCTCTGTTCACAGCTATACGGGGGGAGTTCAGGGAACAGCCGAATTCGGTGGAGATTTCAAGCGGCCAGCAGGCCCGCCTGGGGTGCAGGCCCCCTAGGGGGGAGCCCGAGCCCAGGGTGCGGTGGCTCAAGGACGATCAGCCCCTGGTAGTGAGTGAGACGGGCAGGATAAAGCTGGACGAACAAGGTAGTCTGCTGATAGAGGGAGCTAGGAGAGAGGATTCGGGAATCTATATTTGTGTTGGGTTTAACCAGGCTGGGGAAAAACCCAGTGATCCTGCGCACTTACTTGTTAGAGGTTCGTGATATGATCTAATCAATCAATCAGTTAATCAGTCAGTCAATCAAATCAATTAATCATTCTGTTAGTCAATCAATCATTGTGTCAATCAAACAATCATTCTATTAATCATTCTATCATTCTCTCAGTCAATCAATCAATCAATCAGTCATTTAATCATTTCGTCAATCAATAATTCAGTCAAGCAAGCAATTAGTCAATCGATCAATCCATCCATATTTTGATTGAAGTACTTGTTATAAAATAAATGAACCATTGTGAAACACTGAATCGTGAGAAAACTTGAACAATGGTGAAACACTGAGTCATATGAAACACGAAACATTGTGAAGAAACATTCATTAATTCATTTATTCATTCATTCATTTATTTATTCATTCATTCATTCATTTATTCATTCATGTATTCATTCACCGGCTCGTTGTTGTTTCAGTTAATCCACCGATCGGCTGTTGTTTTGTTGTTGTTGTCCCACAGTTAAGCCGCTGATCGGCTATTGTTGTTGTTGTTATCCCACAGTTAAGCCGCTGATCCAGGAGGGTCCCAAGGACTTAGTGGTGCACGAGACACAGGACGCTCTCTTCCAATGCCAGGCCACGGGTGATCCCGAGCCCGTCATCATCTGGAAAAAACTGGAAGGAACCATTCCAGCCGAGAGGTAACTGCTTTCTGTGGAGGAGTTTTTGTTTAAAAAGAGCATAGGCTGCAGAAATTGCTATAACATTTTCTATAAGGAATTGAAAGGAAAGTCTATTCGTGTCCAGACCCTAGTTAAACAGGGATTCAAGGGAATATGATGATGATGATGATGATGATGATGACGATGACGATGACGATGACGACGACGACGATGATTTGCATTAAATTAAATGTGTTAAAAACATCGTAAATTGTTTAAATTTTAAAAACCCTCAGCTTCTTAGAGAGCACTTTATGAATCAATGAATCAATATACGCGCTCATTACAACGGCGGCCCAAGCCTAATCAAACCTTACCTAACCTTACCGTGCATTTAACTTGATCGTGTATATACAATATCTAAGGTGGTTTTCAGTGCTTACACCAAATCTACATCGGATTCAGTCCCCCTTTTGCTACAGGAACAGTATTCTGTTTGCTATACAGTATTTTGGAGAAAAGAAAATTCATTGCTAACAGGCATTAATTAAATAAACGGTGGCTGACTGAAGTAGGCCCCTATAATAGAGGAATTTTCTGGTAACGAAAACATTAATCAGATCTATCAAATTTGGGCAGACTTTCTGTCAAATTTGTATCAACATATTCTAAAATCAATTCATCAGCTGTGTGCGTAAATTTTTCTTTATTTATTTTGCAATTTAAAATTCGTCGTAGTTTTATTCAGTAATTTTGAATCATTCTTCTCAGACTATTTATAGATTTTTTCTTTGAAAGTCGAGTCTTTCAGTTGTCAATCAAGTTATCTGTTTATAAACATCTGTGCACTTCTGCTTTGATTTTTCAACTTCGTTTTTTCCATTGTTCGTCGAATCTTTGACGAACTGAGTGTCTTAAGAATTGAGAAATCTAATGATTTTCTCTCATTTTAACGCTGAGCTTTCATCTAGTCATCCGTCAGTACGAAATAATTGAATGGTTTTAAACACCACGTTTTCATTTAAGTTTTAATTATATATACAGAAATGTCGGTATCTTACGAAGAGTATTAAAAGGTGTTTATGAATCTCAAATTTCTCAAAAGAAAAATATCTCAAATATAAAAAGAGAATGTCAACGTGTTGAAGTTTTGTTATAGTTAGTTTTACAAGTTTCAGTTTCTGAAAATCACTGGATTTAAAAAATGATATATATATATATATATATATATATATATATATATATATATATCGTGTTATGCTCGGGTGTGGTTGGACCACTGCACAATAGGGTAACCGCAAACAATCTGCCGCGTGTACGTAAGAGGCGACTAAAGGCAGGAGCTGAGGATGGCAAGAGGGGACCCACCTCACTATGAAATATTTTCCCCCAGGATTAAATGGTAATTAATCCACCTAACTGAGGAAGGCAACGGGAAAGCACCTCAGAAGCCATGTTTTCCCAAGCTATAGGCTATATAAGGTATGGATAAAGCATAGACTTTGTGAAGGGATTAACTTGTTGATCTAAGGAGTGCTCTTATGGAGCAAAAAAACAGACTTTGAGTATGAATATGTACCTTGAACCTGCCACTTTGCAGAATGAAGAGGAAGGCGCGGAAGACAGAGAAGAGTGGAGGCATTATGTACCATGGACCTGCCAGTGGGCAGTGCACTAAGATATATATATATATATATATATATATATATATATATATATATATATATATATATGTATGTGTATATATATATATATATAATATATTATATATATAATATACATATATATTATATATATATATATATATATATATATATATATATATATATATATAGAGAGAGAGAGAGAGAGAGAGAGAGAGAGAGACTGATCAAGGATTATAAAGGCGGCTTTTGAGATTCTTTGAATACATTTCTCGTCTATTATCGCTCGCTTATCTTTGGATTTACACAATGATGGAATAATGGAAAATACAGAGCATTGAGTTGACTTCAAGCTGTGTCAAAACATCGGATTCCTCAATATAACTCAAGCTTTTTACTGTCAAGTCAGATCTATTGTAGCGCAATATGAGATACTGCGGTGTAGTCCTGCATCTCAATCTTAGACATTCCTCGGTATTCATTGTGGTTTATAAGCAATGTATAGGCCTGTGGAATTAATACAATGTATTAATTCCAGTACTTTATGGTATATTCGACCAATTAGAGGCTGCAAATTGATCCAAAAATATATTTGTACCTATGCTGCCTAAAGTCAAGATATCTGAAAAATAGTAGGAATAAGAAAGAAGCAGTCGTAGAATATTTTCATACCTCTTTATTTAATGCAATTCTTAATTAAGTTTAATGAAACACAGTGTTGAATAAATGAAAACTTGATCAGTCTGAACTAAACTACCTCAATGAAATTAGAATTAGAATTCTGTAGTTATCTATAGGGATCGCGCTGTATTTAAAAGGAAAGTTTGGATTCTTAAATGAGATGTTAGAAATAGATTTCTAGAAGAAATAGATATAAATAAACACGTAATATATTTACAAGCATTAGCATACAGGATCATTTTAGCATCTAGAGATAATATAAGATCTATACTAATACTATATAATATATTTCGGATTCGTCATATTTTACAAGGATCCAGTGTAAACAAGTTGTCTAGTGGGATTCTCCGGGACGTCTTTTATCTCACCGCTAAACGATTTACCAGTAGAGAGCCGTCGTTGGGCTCGTGATAGGGGCCCTGGTTAGTAGAGTGGGATTGGGTGGGGGGCCCTGATGAATAGAGTGGGATAGGGGCACTGGTTAGTAGAGAGAGTGGGATAGGGGCACTGGTTAATAGAGTGGGATAGGGGCCCTGGTTAGTAGAGTGGGATAGGGGCCCTCGTTAGTACAGTGGGATAGGGGCCCTGGTTAGTAGAGTGGGATAGGGGCCCTGATTAGTAGAGTGGTATAGGGGCACTGGATAGTAGATTGGCATAGGGGCCCTGATTAGTAGAGTGGGATAGGGGCCCTGGTTAGTAGAGTGGGCGGGTCTAGAAGTGGTCTGCAATGCTTACTGGAGGTCCGTCAAGAGATAGAAAGATCTATGTCTTCATTGAGAGAGAGAGAGAGAGAGAGAGAGAGAGAGAGAGAGAGAGTGAGAGAGAGAGAGAGATAGAGAGAGAGAGAGAGAGAAAGAGAGAGAGAGAAAATGAAACAGTGGTCATATCACTACATCATTATATAATGAACGTAATTGCATAATGAACTCAGGTGCAGATTTACTAATGAATTGATTTACTGACAGACTGTTTGATTTGTATTTCAATGCCCAATTTTTTCTGATCTAGGATGAAAAACTTATAGAGCATTCAGACTGTACGTGGAATGGTAGAAAGCGAGAGGGCGAGAAAAAGAGAAGATATGCTAAACTCGAGGTTTTGATGAGAATTGATTATTTAAAACAGTACAAGCGCAATATGGGACAACTGATTTGACAGAGCCATTACGGGACAAGCTATTAGAGAAATATCGTTTTTTCTGTCATGTCTCTCATTCGCTATGAGGCTTTGAGGAGCTTCCCCCTCGGTTTTTCTAAATTCGTACCCGTGTGGTTAATTTTTTTTTGTTAATTACACGAAATTATTAGGCTACAATATCATAATGGTAGAACAAATGACGACGTGATTTTTTTATTAGGTACTGTTAGTACTGTTAATCCGCAATATAATTTAGCAATAAATGGGCTGATCCTGTAGCAGAATCGATTAGGCGTCTAACTGTAGTAGGTCTGTAATTACAAGGTTCAAATCCTATCGCTACCGTCATTGACATTGCTAGCAAGCTGTTTCCATCTCTCTTTCTTTTGTGGTCTTTGGATACTCAGACGTCATCGTCTTTAGCGTCTGTTGGTCCAGAATCTGCTTGAGACGTCCCTGACATTGCCATTTGACGAGGAACAGGGCTTTAAATAATTAATGATTGATTGAAGACAGGAAATTGGTACAGAAGTTTCTAAAACGAATGAGAGAAAGATAGCGGATTGACTGTTATTGATTGACTTTGTCCCATATAGTATAGGACAGAAGAGGAGTAGGGAAGGCCTGTTCGTATACAAACCCTTGTTAAATTGGGAATAAAGGGAAGATGAATATGAAGAAGAAGACGAAGAAGAATAATATGATGATGATGATGATGATGATGATGATGATGACGACGACGACGACGACGATGATGACGCCGACGACGACGATGACGACGACGATAATGATGACTGAAGACAGGAAGTGGCTGTGCTGTGTTGTAGATCTCGGATCCTAGCTGACAGAAGTCTGAAGATAGAGCGAGTGGTGGCCCAGGACGATGGAGTCTACGTGTGTAGGATGGAAAACAGCGCGGGGTGGCAGGAGGCTGAGGCCAGGCTGACTGTGCATAGTGCGTATCTTTCTGTCCATCGATCAATCAATCAATCAATCAGTCAATCAATCAATCAATCAATCAATCAGTCAATCAGTCAATTAATCAATCAATCAGTCTACGTGTGTAGGATGGAGAACAGCGCGGGGTGGCAGGAAGCTGAGGCTAGGCTAACTGTGCACAGTATTTATCGATCTATCAATCTATCAATTAATCAGTCGATCAGTCGATCAATCAATCGATCAGTCAATCAATCAGTCTATCAATGTCTATAATATCTGTTAATGTCTGTTAATGTCTTTTAATGTCTGTTAATGTCTTATTCCACTAAACTGATGATCTGCACACGAACCGATCAACATATGAATTAATTAATAAGTTTTTGGCGTAGAAGTTGAATGAACTAAAATTATCAGTTTCATTTGGGTGACTTTACTGGTCTATCTCGCCCAGTTAGTAATAAAGTTATTCCGATCGATGGAAGAATTGGGAAAATATAGAAATCCCTGAAGAGTTTAGCGGAGTGACCTCTAACCTCAAGCAGAGCTGTACACTTCATTTACTGCCTGGACTCAAGTGCTCTCTGTCTCTCCTATAATATACTGTACAAACAAACATACCGGGCTCCAGACTATTCCTCCGTCTCTCAGTCTGTCTTGTCTTTCTCTCTCTGTCTCTCTGTCTCTCTGTCTCTGTGTCTGTCTCTATCTGTCTCTCTCTCTCTGTCTCTGTCTCTGTCTCTCTCTCTCTCTTTCTCTCTCTCTCTCTCTCTCTCTCTCTCTCTCTGTCTCTAATCGAAACTCTTCCTCTCACTGCTCCAACCAAACTCTTCCTCTTTCTCTCTATTTTTCTTTCTCTCTCTCTCTCTCTTCTCCGAAGTTTGCTCTCTCTCTCTCTCTCTCTCTCTCTCTCTCTCTCTCTCTCTCTCTCTCTCTCTCTCTCTCTCTCTCTCTATCTGCCTCCTTCCCTCTCCCCTCTCTCTCTCTCTCTCTCTTTCTAACTGCTCCAAAGTTTTGATCCTTCTATCTCTCCCTCTCTCCATCTCTCCATCTCTCTCTCTCTCTCTCTCTCTCTCTCTCCCGCTGGCCCCGCCCACTCAGTCTCTGCTCTATACTCTATTAGTGGTACTTCTTCTTCTCTAAGTGCCGCGCCTGTTCCAAGCCTGGGCGGTCATGGTCATATTCCTCCATATGTCTCTGTTCATTGTTGCTCTGATCATCTCTGTTCAGTTAACTGCATCCATTTGCTAAGACTCTTAATAAACGTCATTCGTTGTCGACCCTTGTATCTTTTTCCTTCTATTATTCCTGTCACTATGGTATTTTCAACTACTTTGTTCCGCATAATGTGTCAGAAAAATTTCATCTGTTGTTTAGTGGTACTAAAGTTGCTTAATATTCTATTATTTATGTAAATCTTCTTACTCTCTTTTAGTTGTGCTTCGTAATTGTTCTTTATTAGTTGACTTCATCGCCCTTACTTCATTCACATCATCATCATCATCTTCCCTTAAATCCCAGTTTAACCAGGGTCGGGATACGAATAGACTGTCTCCAGTCCTCCCTGTCCCACACCATATCATAAGCCAATCCCCTAACAAGTTTATCCTTACTTCATTCACATAATATTATAAAACAGTGAGCAGCGGAAAGTGAGTTTAAAATAAAATTATAAATTGAGAGAGAATATGCTCATTTGATAATTTTCTTTTAAACTGACATAAATGCTAGATAGTATATCTGAAATATTATCCAGACAATTACGGATAATATGCTGGACCCTATGCTAGACATGTTTCGCAGTACAATGCACCATTTTTGATGGTGTAATAAAGATTCATATAACATCCTCAGCAATTATTTAATACCGTTATTTATGCATAAGTTCTTTGCTTATTAGATCTGAATACAATTTTTATACATGTACCTAGAGGTGGCTGTAAGCTGTCAATATTATTAACATTATATGTTAATTGCATGTAACATATGTTTTCTTAAATTGTCAATTGTTTTTTATAATGCTTTATTTTTTTTGGAACGCCCCTTATTCAAGGCCACGCCCACTGATAAGATTGATTTGTTTTATAGCACGCCCATCATTCATGGTCACGCCCACTGATAAGATTGTTTTGTTTTATAGCACGCCCATCATTCATGGTCACGCCCACTGATAAGATTGTTTTGTTTTATAGCACGCCCATCATTCATGGTCACGCCCACTGATAAGATGGTTTTGTTTTATAGCACGCCCATCATTCATGGTCACGCCCACTGATAAGATTGTGGGGGTGGGGCGACAGGTTTCCATCAGATGTGAAGTGGTGGGGAATCCCCAACCTGCCGTGTTCTGGAACAGGGTTAACAGCCAGGTGAAGCAATCAATCAATCAATCAAACAGTCAGTCAATCAATCAATAAATTAATCACTCAATCAGTCAATCAATCAATTAATTAATCAATCAATAGATCAATCGCTCCAACAATCAATCAATAAATTCATTAATCAGTCAATCAATCAATTAATCAATCTATCAATCAATAATCAATGAATCACTCAATCATTCAGTCAATCAATCAATCAATCAATCAATCACTCAATTAATCAAGAAATCGATCAGTCAACCAATTGACCGATCAATCAAGAAATCGATCAATCGATCGATCAAGCAGTCTGCCGACCAACATGCTTGTATTCATTATTACCCGTCAAATACTTCTTAAATTTAAAACAAAGGATTACATTATTTTATATTCTTTGACTGTGTATTTGTCTGCAATAAAACTGGTAAAGTATGCTGCTGATTAAAGGAGGTATGCTCCAGATTTCTAAGGGATAAAAGGAAATAGAGTATAACTGGGATATTAACAGGCCACACGTATTGGCAGTTGCATGTGATGACCTTATAGACGATGTTGTTAACGAACGGATGCAGTTAATAAACTATAGGTTTGAAGATTCACGGATGTTAAATTTACCCGGTTTTCAGAATTGATATCGCCATATTTAGAGTCGAGGCTCGTGAACATTCTCTGTTTCAATCTATGTTTTTATTGTAAACACTCGGCAACAAAATTTAAAATTGAAAGCAAATAAAAGGACTCTCTTCTGCCGAATTGATATGAAATTAAGTGAGTTATGGAATATATGGTAAACAAATTATTAAGCAGTGTCATTTTAGAATTGAATCATTTGAAATTTAGTAGCATCTCTTGATTAAAATCTCACATTATTTTCGTACTAACAAATGTATAGTCTATTACGCTGATACTAGATACGAATTCGTGGATAATTAGCTTTCCAGTCGCGTCATTGATATGTTTTCTTCTTATATAAATATACGGTTGAAGGTGTATTAATTGATTAATTAAATATATATTAATTAATTTAGTGATTAAAAATGCATTAATTAAATGAGTTATTAAATATGTATTAATTGATTGATTAAACATATTTATATGAATTGAGCGATAAAATATGTATTAATTCAATGACTGATTAAATATGTATTAATGGATGGAGTGATTAAAAATGTATTAATTAGAAATTTATGAAGATGATAAGGAATATGTATTCATGCAATAAATGATTAAATATATATTAATGGATAGAGTGATTAAAAAGGTATTTATTATAACTTATAAAATATTTAATTTGAAACACGGTATAATTGACTGATTTCGTTGAAGTTTGTGTGATTCGTTTAATGTTTGATCTATTTAATTAATCATATTTGGAGGATACTACGTGTATAAGATATTAGCCTATCAAGATTTTATGTTCAGATTGTATTACTATATATACCCTGAATATTTGCTTCAACCATGGCGGACAATGGTCACTCCATGCTATATAAAAGTTTTTCTGCTACGACAAGAGCAGCAGCTGTTTTCTAGTGAACATAAATTGAAGGATAACGAGAGTGTTTGAAAGATTCCTGTCTGGATTTATTAATTGAGCCCTTCCACCTACGGCTTGTTAGATTCTTCTGAAATTTTCATTATCAACATGTGCGGCAATATTACTGAGAACCGTAGTTCATGATAAAATCTTGTGCTTTATAACACTGTTACAAAACAGTGGATATTTGTATAATTTGGTTGGTTTTTAAATTTATTTAAACATGAAAATATGAGTAATGATAATTTTTTAAATTTTAGCTGTTGCTAATTTTTTGCTAGAAAGGCAAGTGTCAGGGGCTATGTGTTTGCTAGAATTTGATGTTAAAATCTATTAATACCGGCAGACGGACGTATTTTTTAACTGGTTTATGTTACGACAAACGGTCATATTTTCCGCTGGTTTATGTTACGACAGACAATCACATTTTCCGCTGGTTTATGTTACGACAGACGTTCATGTTTCCCAGTCAGGATCACGGGAGGTTCCGGGTGACGGAGGAAGGGACGCTCCTGATCGATAGAGTCCAGGCTGAGGACTCGGGGGAATACACGTGCCAGGGACTCAGCATTGCCGGCAGTGCCTACGCCAGGGCCACGCTAGAGGTCAAAGGTCAGTATAAGGGGTCAGTTGTGGTCACCAGAGGTCAGGTTAAGATTCGTGTATCAGATGATATCTTAATACCGGTGTAGTAAATAGATATAGTTATTATAGAATGCTGTGTAGTCCTAAACAGGATTTTGTTCTTAGGGAATGACGCCCCTGCCCAGTAAATGTTAGTCGAATCTGAGGAAGGCATAGGTGCCCATCTCATCATAAGCAGAATTCCCCAAGAATAATGGTATATCACAAGGAATGTTATAAATAATTTGAAGATGCACTTGTATGTGGACATGAAGAGACAGACGGTTAATAGAGATGAGTAGAGGCGTTATATACCATGGACCTGCCAGTAGGCAGTGCACTAAGAGAGAGAGAATGCTGTGTAGACTTAGACATCCTGTCAGTCGTATAGTGTCTTTTAGAATGTCTCAATAGCGCAGAGGTTGGAGGCGTCAAGTAACGTCATGAAGTTTTAATTGACCGATCGTGGGGTGAATTAAATTTTCGTGGGTTCGATTCTCGGTCTCGCTGATCTGAGAGTAAAATCTCCTACATTAGCAGGAGTAGTTATACGGAAAATTTTTGAATAAATTGTCTAACGATTTAGACATTTGGTCTCTCTCTTTCTCTGTCTCTCTCTTTCTCCCTCTTTCTCTCTCTCTTCTCTTTCACTCTTTCTCTCTCTGTCTCTCTTTCTCTCTCTCTCCCTCTTCTCTCTCTCTCTCCCTCTCTTTCTCTCTCTCTCTCTTTTTCTCTCTCTCTCTCTCTCTCATGCTGGGGCTCACATGGACTCACACAGGTCACGTGATTTGATATCCGGACGCTGGACGGATGATATGGATTGTGACTGGTGGATTCCACTGTTGCTTCAGCTTGTATAGGTCCAGTGTACTCCATGCATAATCCGCTTTTAAGTGGTTTAAACGCCGAATGTTCTCAGTTTAACGTCTGTTTCCTGAAAGCTTGCCAATGGCAGGTGAGACATGGATTAGAACTCTGCACCTACCGATCCGAAGCGTGACACCTAACCCATCAAGTCACTGGCTCGTCCACTACATTGAAGTAATTTAAGCTCCAGGGTAATATCAGAGGTGTGGGGGTTAATTACCCCCAGATCACTCTGATAAAATTTCTTCATTTTGTCTATGGAAATTTTATGAATTTAAGAATTTTAAGAATTTTTTAAAGGAATTTTATGTAATTTGATACATTTTTGCCAAACTTTTAAATGCTACAATTAAAATGCTTTAGAATTTCTATTCTAAATATAAATGTGAATAATATATATTATTATTAATAAGTATTGTAATTATTTCTAAACTCTACATTCATCTCTTAATCGTTGATTTAACAGAGACCGACCCTCGCCCCCCGCCAATAATTCATCAGGGCCCCCAGAACCAAACCCTGCCTGCCTCAGGTAAGGCCACCCTCTCGTGCCAGGCCACTGGGGAGCCAATGCCTGCCATCTACTGGCTCAAAAACTCTGCCACACTCTCTCTCAGGGACCCAAGGTTCAATATATTGGATTCTGGAACTCTGGAAATATCTGGTAGGTTTTGAGTCAGGTGCCTTACCTGAAATATTGACTTCTTACTTATAATTTTTCTCACATTCTGCTATTAGCCAATGAAATAAGAAGTTTTCACTGGTTAATTAATTTATAGCATTCACCAATGGAAATTGATTCTGCACGTTGAGTCTATTGAAGGTTCGGTGGATACCATTAGATTCTATTAGGATACCGCCGTACAAATTCGGTAAAATATTAAAATGGTATATTGTAAATTGGGTGTTAACTGAGTCAGTTTTAATGAATAATAGTTCTAATTAGACAATGATCAAATAATTAATATTAATTTGAGTTTAATTTGTATGATGTTTACGATAATTATACTGTAGTAAATTTCACTTTTTTGACTTTACTAAATACTGTCATTACTTCTAAATTAATGCCGTATTAAATACTGTACTCCTATAATTCCATTGCTGTTTATTCAGATCTGCGCCGCAGTGACACTGGACTCTACACATGCAAGGCGTCCAGTGAAACTGGAGAAACAAGCTGGACCGCTGCCCTCATAGTCGAGTCCTCCAACAATCCTTCCATCATCTTCCACAGAACCCCCGAGCCTTCCACGTTCCCCGGAGCTCCTTCCAAGCCCAGCATCTCGGACGTGACGGACTCGTCCATGAGGTTGTCATGGATGACGAGCATGAACCAAGGAGCCTCTCCTGTTAGCAGCTATGTAGTGGAATACTTCAGTCATGATACCGGAGAGGTACTTGAGTCTTACTCATTCATTGTTTGTACGGGTTAAGAATAGACCATCGTAGACTGTATGTGTAGTAAAGGCCTCGATACTGGAGAGGTACTCGCTTCTTACTAATTCATTATTTGTCCGGGTTACGAATAGACCACCATAGACTGTAGGTGTGGAAAAGGTACTGGAGAGATACTCGTATCGTCTTTATTAATTATTTACCTATTCTCTTAATTCATTAGTATCAATAATAATATAGTAAATTAATCTTAGTGCACTGCCTACTGGCCGGTCCATGGCATATAAAGCCATTCTTGGCTTTAGGATGACGTCCCTGACATCATCCTTGTATGAGGAAACGGACGTTAAACCTTTATTATTATTATTATTCTAACGCCATATATACATATATATACTGTATATATACTGTGTATATATATATATATATATATATATATATATATATATATATATTATATATATATATTATATATATATATATATATATATTAAAGATATTATCTCACTTGTATATGAATTTGATATACAGGTTTGGGTGGTTATATATATATAGATATATATTATATATATATATATATATATATATATATATATAATACAGATATGATCTCACTAGTATATGATTGATACACAGGGTTGGGTGGTAGCCGCTGAGAGTGTGACAGAGCCCGCCTACCTGGTGAGGAATCTACGCCCTAGCACCTCCTACATGTTCCTCGTCAGAGCTCGTAATTCTCACGGGCTCAGTCTACCCAGTCCTGTCACTTCACCTGTTAGAACTCTGGGTGAGCTCAGTCAATCAATCAATATCAATGAAGCAATAAGAATATAACATGCGGTTCCTCGCCATAAGGCAATGTCAGGGACGTCTCTTGCAGACTCTACACAAACAGGCACCAAAGCACCACATGATGACGACTGAGTACACAGAGACCACAAGAGAAATCACTTAATAAGACGGCAGGATTAGCGCACTAGACGGCGGGATTAGCGCACTTGGTTTAGTTGCGCGTCAATTATCGAAGTTAAGCTGCATCGACCTCTGTTAGTGCTTTGTGGGTGACCACCTTGGAAGACCGAGTATTGGTAAAAGCTTAGGAAGGAAAGAATCCCAAGGTGATGGAAGGTTATTCTTAAATCCGCGCCGGCTGCAATTGATGCGCCATCAAAAGGCAACGATTACTAATAACCATGGAGAGGGAGGAGGAAATGGGTCTTATACAAGCGTCTGTGCTTCCTGACCCGGTGTGCCGTTATGTTTTAAATCACTTAATAAATCACTTAATCTATTAGTCAGTCAATCTATAAATAAATTAATCAGTCAACCAATTAGCATGACGTATGTAAATTAACTAACTCATTCCCTATTCCCTTATAGCACTGAAATAGCCTCAAATTAATGGTATGTTGTATTAATTTCAGGAGCCGCAGGGTCTTATCCAAAGAGACCCAGTTACACACCTTCCCCTGCTGATCTACTCCTAGCGAAACAATTCCTAACTTCTGGAGGTCAAATTGTTTTAATGCATTCACCAGATGTCCTCAGTTCTTCTGCAGTAAAACTTAAATGGGACATAGTGCGCGGAACCGGCACCAATCCTCTACCTGGTAATCTTCAGTTCATAGAGGGCTTCCACATCAAGTATCGCAGGATCGAATCCGGGTCGAGACAGCACGTCCATCGCGTCACGGAGGTGATGGTTAAGTCGGTGAGTGCGGAGGAATTGATGACGTATGTGTTGAGTGGATTGGACAAGTACAGTACGTATGAGATCTGGGTGCAGCCGTTCTACTATGGGCTTACAGGACTGGAGAGTAATAGGGTTCAAGCGTTGACATATGAGGATTGTAAGTAGATAATGGTTTCTTTTACAATTCGTGTTACTTAAATAGAATAATTATAAATTAAATTAATTTATATTAATTCAAATTTTAAATTTTAAATTATATTATAATTATTATATTAAATTAGTTTTTATTATGTGATATAATACTTATTATTATTATTATTATTATTATTATTATTATTATTATTATTATTATTATTATTATTATTATTATTAAATATTATTTTAAATTTCTATTTAAATTATTAATATTAATTTTAAATTTATATTAATTAAATTATAAATTCAATACGATATCATGATTTTCATGATGTCATCATATTACTGGCTGTATTAATCTATTCTTTAACGGCTGCCTAACTTTTAACAAATCCAGAATTTTTGAATGTTGAAGAAGTTTAAATTAAAAGTTTAGTCGTGCTTATTGATAAATATCGAAAAGTGTAGAGGTAAATGTAAAGATGGTGTAGATATACTTTGTAAAGTGTAGTGGTTTGAAATAAATAAATAAATGTAGTAAAGTAAATATCAAATAAATAATAATAATAATATATAAATAAATAAATAAGTAAATAAATAATAAAAGTATTAAATAAATAAATATAAAACTTGTCGATGTTGTTGTGTTGCAGTTCCCGCTGTTGCACCGTCAGACATCCAGACAACCTTGTTGCACAATGAGACGTTGCTTGTTTCGTGGCAACAGCCTTCTAGCCAACAGTGGAACGGTCCACCCCGGGGGTTCAAGGTTTGTATTCTGTATAGAAAACATTCGATTACTCAGTATGTTTTAGTTATAATTACACTCGTTACATTGGGACTGGTAGGTGGCTTGTTGGCAAGTTGCTCGACAGCGGTTCTGTAAGTGCAGGGTTCAAATCCAATGCTCTTCCAGTCAATTTCTTGCTAATCGAGCAGAAAACTAACGTTAAACTCGGCTTTTGGCTTGGCTTTACTATCAAGTTACGCTCGTCGTATTATCGAGTATCTGGTCTAAGAATGATTTAAAGTAGATAGCTACTCCAATGCATGATATGAAGGCAATCTAATTGAATTTTAACGAACAATTTAATTTAAATTTAATTTTTATTCTAACGAATATTTTAACAAACATTTTAATGAGTTATATTATTAATAAAACAAATACAAATGAATGATGATTTTGGTTATTTATAGCTATAGTGGTAATTTTGGCTTTCCCTGTCTCTATCGGTGATTTTGTTTATCTCTAGTTGTATCGGTTATTTCGGTTATCTAGATATATTGGTTATTTCGGTTATCTCTAGTTATATCGGTTATTCTGATTCTCTAGATATTGCGGTTATTTTGGTTGTATCTAGCTATATATCGGTTATTTTAGTTATCTCTGGCTATATTGGTGCTTTTGTTTATCTATAGATATACCTCTATGGTAATGAAACGAAGTTCAACAGGGAAGTGAGGGTTGATTGGCCGGCTGAACGTCATCATCTGCGCTATCTGGTGAAAGACATGCAATACAAGCTGCAGATGTCTGCTGTCAACAGAATGGGGGAGGGGCCTATGAGTGACGTCATGATTATAGGTTGGCAACTTGTCATTTTGTTTACTGCAGTTACTGGGACACATATTTGAAAGGAGCAAAAATACGTAAAGTTTTCCTTTTGAAATAGAAATGACCCATGTAAATAAAAGGTTTTACAACGAAAATCATCAACTTCATCATACTTAAATATAAATGTTACTTTTCACTAATTTCAAGCTTCGCTACCTTTTCACTAAATAGCAAGCTTCACTTTAAGTAGCAGTCTTCAAATAACGAGTATTGAAGTGGCTATTTTAGATCTTCAGAGACAAAAGTCAAATTATTATTAAAGCCAATATTCAGTTTGATTTGTAATTTTTTGATGTTAGATTTGGGCGACTTCCTCTTAACAGCGGTATATTTGTTACGCTTGTTACTTAGTAAGTAACTTATTAAACGACCCTTATAAAAATGCACAGTTTTCATTTAAACTGTAGGCCTACTCAACATCAAATCAAGTTTCACTATGTAGTGTTGTTATTGGGATGAACGTTGGTATCAATTCATTTATATTACATTTATTATTTTAATTTCATTATCAACTCAGCGTCAGGTTTAAAATTTAATGGTTTTTCTGATTACAGATCCTGTTGGCAATTTTTTCCTATATGGATAGCAAAATATTAATGACCAATCGCTTTTGTGTAATATTGATCAATCTGAACTAGAAAAGTTAATTGAATAATTAATTGGTTAATTAAACGTAATTGATTGAAAGCTTTATTAATTGATTGGTTAATTAAACTTAGTTGATTGACAGCGTTATTGATTGATTGATTGATTGATTTTTATCTTCAGGAAAGACCGGTGAAGTACATACTCACCTAGCTGGTGAAGGAAATGTAAACATGGCCGGTGAAGTAAACAGGAACGTGGTGAACGAGCCCTGGTTCATCGCTACACTGATCGTTACTGTGGGAGTCACGCTGTGGATTCTGCTTTGTTTCGCTAGCGTTTATATTTATAGAAGACATCATCGCACGCCGGGAAAAAAGGTGTTTCTCAACGTTAACAATCCTGCAAAAATTAATGGTATATTACTATTTGACTTTAATTTCTAGATTCAAATACGTTATTTTAGTGCGTTGATTTTTTATTTAATTTGGAAAGTAATAAGTAAGTGGCTTGGTCGTAAATTATTGGTACAGTTCTATAGTATGTTGGTTTGATTGAATTTGAAATTCCCTTCTTGAATCAGAGTGTAAAATCTAGAACATTCCAAGGCACTAATTTACTAAATTCTGAAAACTGTTCATATTTGATGTATTTAAAAATGATTATAAAACTGATGTGAATAGTAATGGTAATAAATAACTGATGGTCATTTCATTATAATGTGTCATTTACGCCCTAATGTGATGGACTCTCACATTTTCATAAACTGCATTATAGCTTTGCAATCTTGGTCATGATCTAGCTCAAATTTTGATAATCTACTGCATATTTAATTCAATTTCACAAACAGGGTCAGATCCAGGAATTTTTTAAGGGGGGGCCCGAAAATTTTTTTGAGAGTGTACATTTTTTTGCTTACGCCCTGCCTTCTTCGGACATGTGACGCAACCAGACAAATTTCTGTGGGGAGGGCTTAAAATTTGTTCACTATAGCGTTCGGCTCACAGAGTGAGTGTATCCCCGTACCTTACCCCACCCCCGCTCATACCCGTACTAAAGTCAGGGGAAAACGCTTTTCCTCCAATGCATTGGTTATGCATTGGTTCAAGTGAAAATTGAGAGCTAGTGAAACGGTCAACATTTTTCGGGACCCTTCCATTATACAGGCTTCCTAGTATATCCTAGAAAAAATCGAGTTATTGGAACTGCGTTCCCTGTCGTACCCCCCTCCCCTGGCCTCCCCCTAACCACTGCCATTACTAACATATTTAAACATCGAAATTGCCATAGAAACAATGAAAACATACCCTGTCTTACCCTCCCCCCGGGCCCCCCCTAACCACTGCCATTACTAACATATTTAAGCATTGAAATTGCCATAGAAACAATGAAAATATAGTTTAAAATTTTTTATCGTCGGACCTAAGGGGGGGGCCCTGGCCCCCTGGGCCCCGGGCCCCCTGGGCCCCCCTGGATCCGCCACTGTTCACAGAGCAATAGAATATTCTTTCGTGAATTGTAAGTCGTCCTACAGTTAGTCTGCTACTTATGACATTGGCAGTTCATTTGCTCAAAATCGATTAGGTCTTAGTACTTAAAATATACTGGCATATAATTTTTTTCGTTTTAATTTAGATTGCAACCGTCTTGATGCTCCTATTATTTGAATTTAAGCACTGTAGGCTTTTGTTGATGTTACTTCTGTATGCTATGCGTAGGGTCAATAAGAAAACCAGAAGATGCCGTTAGGTAAGCATTATGGTCTAACCACATGTTAACAAAATTATAATAGTATAAATAACAATAATAATTCCTCGGATATTACAGTAACATCCTCATCTGAGATATCATTTATGCCTAAAGAAATTATTTATTTATTTTAACTAGTTCTTGTCATACTAATTAATCCATAAAAAAGCATTAATAAAGCATAATAAAGGTTTTCTAAATTGAGTAAAAGACATACCGCTTCGATATCCATGCAAAGAACAGTGAATGCAGGCAATGTGTGAAAGAATGATGAGAATACGTTTAATTCAACTAAATCAAGATCATATATAATATAGGATATATCCATCGGTATCAGTATATATCAAATATATCGGTAACGATATATTTGATCGATATTTCAACAATCTAGATCGATATTGGATATGATTTTTAAAAATCTTGAATTTGTAAAACAAAAGACATTTAAACACGAGATACGTATTCGTATAACATCTACGACTTTCTTGTTGTAGATCTTATCTTCCCGGAGCCAATCAGATGCCACTATTATCTGGTAGCCATGGTGATTTATCTGGTAACTATGCCAACGGGGTAGGCCATCTTGAGAGGGGAGTTTACTCACCAGAAGGCAGGAATCATTGTTGCTATGACAACGAACAGGCTCCGCCCAGTGAGACAGACTCAAAGACCAATGGGAGTCATCTCTGCAGTGGCCACACCTACCAGACCTGTATGTTTTGAGTTTTAAGTAGTTATTGAGTTTTTTTAATTTATTAAAGTTATTGAGTTTTAAAATATTGCTTGTCTTTGTAATAGTCCTGCTTTATCAGAAACCACTTAAATACTCGAATATATTGCCGTTGATTCTAATCTGATTAATTGCAGTGGAATGCAATTAAATGGTTCGACAATGCAGCATACAACTACGAACAGTGCTACTAAAAGCTGGTAAAGCTAATGTTAACGTCAGTTTCCTCACTCGAAAGCGGTGTCAGTAATGGGCGAGCCCAGGATTTGAACCCCGAAAATAATGATCCGCGGTCGAGTATCTTACCGACTTCGCCACTGGCTCCAGCCACAACGTACATTCTATAACGCCATCGTGCCATAAATCCATGGACTGGAGTGAGGAAGAGATGCAGAATAGACTAGATAAGCCGCCTACACCATAGTTTACGAATCTACACCATAGTTTACGAATTATAATAGTTCACCTATTTCGTTTGTCAGTACATGTCTATGAGCTGCTATGATTGAAATTTGTGTAAGATCTGCAACTTTAAAAATCACTTCTAAAATCAATTATTATAACAAAACACCTTTATTCTTCTCTAAGGTTTTTCTGCAACTTTAAAGTTGCAAATTTTATGACTCACCTCGCATAGTAGTAGCATGCAAACGCATATCAAAATTGTAAGTTTAATATTAAAAAATTAAATAAAAATTTCTATCAGAATTAATATTGATGGTTTGACGTCGTTTTCAGTGGATTCAATGGGCCAGCACGATTCTCTACCCCAATACTCTGCTGCCCTGCCCTGCATTACTTCTGATCTTCACTGTACAGCTCACACAGGCGCATGGTCGCAGTCTAACGCCCTGCCCTATGCTACAACAACACTGATGGCGCCAGCTGGTGGAAGTATTCCTAACCCCCAGGCCTATATGATACAGCCTGGGGGTGGAAGTGGCAGCGAGGGGGAGAACAATTGTTTGAGGAGGGGGGACTCACAGGAATACTGCAAACAGGGTAAGCTCATTGGGCTAAATTTATTATTTTAATATACTATATTAAAATAATAATACTTATTATAATAATAATTATTTATTATTTATTAATTTATTTATTATTATTATTTATTATTATTTATTATTTATTTATTTTAGAAATTTACTATTTTAATTTATTACAATGTTATATATTTTAGTGTTATATTTATTATTATTATTAGTTTTCGTGTAAGCAAAAATGTGGAAATGAAGAGGAATGCGGAAGACAGAGAAAAGTGGAGGCCTTACATATCATGAACCTGCCAGTGCACTAAAAGAGTGAGAGAGAGAGATAGCAAGCAAAGGAGCAGCTTTTTGACTTTTAATGGAAGATCTTATTAAATTGTCAACTGAATGAGTTCGTTTTACAGTTACATTCTTTATTGGAAGTTATATGGAGTCTGTTTGGTACCAAAAGACCAATAGATAATAGAATTTGTTCTTTAGGAGTAAACTAAATGAAATAGCCATCATGGCGATGAAAAAATTACTTTAGAACGTGTTTTCTCTGCAGCATTATATTATAACGTACAGACATCGTATTTGTGGAGCAAATTTAATACTCTGTGAATTTTAGACTCATTGATTATAGACCTAGTTAATTATTATAGGTCTATCATTTACATGATATAGGCAATTTTTAAAAAGCTGGTAAAGCTAATGTTAACGTCAGTTTCCTTACTCGAAAGCGATGTCGGTGTGACGGGCGAGCCCAGGATTTGAACCCAGCACATACTGAATATTATTAATTTAGACATATTAATTCATCGCGAGCCTGAGAAGTAGCTATGAGTATGAATATGTACCTGGAACCTGTAAACTGGAAGAACACTTGATAGGGAGAGTGAAACAATGTTATTAATTCACCGATAACAAATTTATTGTTTTGTTTACATATTTTAGCACTTCCTGCAAATTATTCCAGTCAGCACGGGTTGGGTCATCCCAAAAATCAACAGCCAGGGCTATACCTGCCCCCGCCCCCGGTGTACCTCTATTCGGGGATGCCCCCCGTGGGGCGATCGAGCCAGAGCCCCACCAGTCAGGGGCGTACAGGCAATAGTGGGGGGTCAAGGGCGAGTCACGTGACACCCCAATCACAATATCATCAGAGTCCTCTGGCGAACGAACTGCAGAGATGTTATGACGATCAGGCTGACCGGTTAGAAAGGTATTTTGTTTCAATAGAGCATTGTTGAGAAGGATTAGAAAGGTGTTTTGTAAAAATGCAGCATTGTTGAGACATGTTAGAAAGGTGTTTAGTAGAAATATGAAATTGTTGATTTAGTGAGAAACTTTCAAACTGGTTTAGCTGTCTCTATTCTTCAGCCCAATGTATTTCTTTATGTTGTACGACATTACATTAATTTTAAGGTACTGTTTTATTTTAATTTATGTTTTGGATTTTGAAAGTACTTGATGGTTTGATGGGCTGTTTTGCTTGAAACAGCTTCAAAATAGAAAAAGTAAAACACAACATCAGTGGTAAAAATGTGAATTGAGAGCTAGGGGAATGGTCAGAACTTTTCGGACCCCTGAAATGTACTTGTAGGTCTCATAGTATCAAATAGGAGCCCTAGCAGGAGAACGCATCTCAGAAAAAATGAGAGCTAGGGATATTGTGTTCCCCTGCACTGTCCTCACTTTAACCCCCGCACCACATTCTTGCCAGGGACACCCATCCTTGAAGCTCCTCTATGTTTGGAAGAATGACTGCAGTCCAGCAGTGTAAATTTCAAAAACATCAGTCAACTCGTTACGACTTTATTGAAAAAGTGATTTTGGGTATCAGTTATAATAATAATATTAAAGGTTTAACGTCCTTTTCCTCATCTAGGGATGATGTCAGGGACTTCATCCCTGGATGACGTCCCTGACATCATCAACATCATGACATCATCAACATTATAAAAGAATTTAGTTATGATAATTTATATTAATTTACGTTTGACGATGTGATGTAGGTGATTATTTGATGTGACAGTTCTTCAATTGATTGATTAAATAATTGATTGATTAAATAATTAATTGATTGATTGTTTATATAGGTTATACGACACAGACGACAGATCAGATCGCCTGGATTGCTCAGTTAACTATGATGATGTGTATGAGTCCATGAGAGGACCTGACTCTCCTTCGTCCAATTACACTGATACAGGTATGTAAAAAGTAAACACGCGTTATAGTGAAATGATCAACTATGCTGATATCTATCACTTTTAATACCACGTGTAAATACAGAAGAACATCCCAGAAGAATGTGAGAAATAATTGAATAATGTCGTTACAAAATGGTTTAATTTTCATAAAGTGCGCAGTAAGCAGAGAAAAAGTGTATGTCCCATGCAACAATCCCAACGACTTACACCGTGTTTATAAGTAGGTTTCGAATATATAAAAGGTATTTTTTGATTATATGTAATGTTTGAATGCTTCTGAATGTTTCATTATCTGGAAGGACCTATAGTAAAAAAAGTAAATCTTGTATATTGTACTGAGTTTAGTATTGTGTAATCTTTTGACTCGATCCTTGCACTGCCGATATTGAGTGCGACACTAAATAAATATGAGTGTAAATACTAATTCTATTTTTTTATTTTTGTACAGTAGTACATGTATAATTGTATATCCTGGCTGGAGCCAGTGGCGAAGTCGTTAAGATACTCGACCGCGGATCAGTAGGTGCAGGGTTCAAATCCAGGGCTTGCCCGTCACTGACATCGCTTTCGAGTGATGAAACTGACGTTAACATTAGCTTTAGCTTTTACTCAACTCCTATATGTGTAACTGTGGTGTTTTTGAAGAATATTTCAAAATATCGCACTATTTGAAACATTTGCTATAATTATTTTTTAACTACTGTCCTGCGTATATTTAATATTTACTACTTGCCTTTTTCCATCAACCATTATTAATCATAGCGTTTAAAATTAAATAGTTTATTTTATATAAAAATATATTGAAAATTCCTGATTGAATTTCAGAGAGGGCGCTTTTAAGACAAACTTGGCACGGTGCCAGTGATGATGACCTAGACGGTGATATCGACAGCCAATCAGAAATCTGTAATTCTGATGCAGATGAACGGTTGGATGATAGATCAGACTTTGCAGGAGCGGTGACTCGTGCTGCGGAACGTTCCGGATTAACTGTGATTGGTTCAACCGTGCTACAACCTCAGAAAGGTAGAAAGTCTGCCATCATTAGATTTAAAATGTGGATCTTCTTTGAAAAATATTATGTACTGAATCTTCTTCTAATTTGGATTAGCACACGTTGAACTGTTTATTGTATAGTTTACAATATGTTATCAAATCTGCTTAGAACAAATTTTTATACAAAAATCTTCTACAAGTGTACACTCAAATGTACACTTGTTTCACCCTAACTCCTAATCTGATGCTGAAACCCTCCTGCGGCAAAGTTTTCAGTCTATATCCTCTTGAATATCAAAGTTTTCAGTCTATATCCTCTGCTAATTTCTTAGCACTTAATCCATCTAAGACTGAATTCTTGTTGGTTGGGATACCTCAACAGCTTCTGAAGCTGAATGGGAAAACTCTTTCGTAATCTTCGGGTATTAAAATATCACCTGTTTCTTCTGTGAGAAATCTCGGTGTCATCCTTGATAAGCACCTAATCTTTCACGAACACATAACTAAAACTTCACAATCGTGTTTCATCCATATCCGTGATCTTCGTCGAATACGTCCATATTTGTCACGTGAGACATCTGCTACAATTGGTGCTGCTCTTGTGCAATCGAAGTTGGACTACTGCAATTCCCTGTTTTTAAATCTTCCTGGCTGTGAGATTGATCGGTTGCAGTTTGTTCAGAATTCTCTTGCGCGAGCAATTTTTTGTAGCTCCAAGTACTCACATGTTACACCTTTTTTAAAGTCTTTGCACTATCTAAAGATTACAGAGTGTATCATTTACAAAACAGCTTCGTTAATCTACAAGTCCATCACCATCCCTGGACAAACTTGTATGTCTCACTTGATTAAAGTGATGCAGCCTGTTGTTGCTCGGTCTTCTAAGTTAATTACTCTTGTGAGACCTAGCTTACCTTCAAGCTCTAAGCTATCTAATCGTTCTTTCCAGCATGCTGCACCGCAGATCTGGAATTCTCTTCAATCCAATCTTCGGAAATCTTCATTTGAATCACGTCGGCCTTTGCTTTCCTATGAGCTGTTCCATAAGCAGTTGAAGACCTATCTTTTCCTTCTCTCTTTCCACCCAGTGTCCATGAGCAGCGACCTGCGCCTAAACCACCTTTTCTTTGACTCCCTTTACTTTGGACTGAATTTCCGAATTTTGGAATTTGCACAGTTTTTGGACCTTCTTTTTGCTCGCCGGCTTGATTTTGTCTCAATAGTGCTCGATGTTGTCATTGATGACTGTAGCACTCTAATTGTTGTTGTTATTATTATTATTATTAGACTAAATATATTTGCATATAAGCTAATTTCTTTCTTTTTCTTTTATTTTTTATTTTTGTTTTGTTTGTTTGTATGTTTGTATCTGCCATATAATGGTGAATAAAAGAATATATAAGAATGTCTCGCAATGGTATTAATTGGTATCAGGCAAAATTTCTCATTTAGTGTTTGAAATTGAGATCTATGTGTGATATTATTGGACTTATATTATTGCAAGTACTAGAAATTGAAACTCGAGCATTGTTATCAAATAATTATGTAACGAGATAAGTATGACTTGATCAATAATTGATTTATTGAGTTTATTAAATTATTTGCTTTGCTTGTTTCTTAATAATTTCAGCAATGAGCCTGACAATTTTAAATTTAATTATAGTTTGTAGTGTGTAGTGTGTTTAACGTCAAGGTTCAGAAGCTCAAGGCTTCTCTTCAAGACGACTCGACACACTGGAGCTACCGTCACAAAGATTGAGGCCCCAGTGATAGCAGTGGTAACAGTGGTAACAACCACTAGCTACTACAGATTAATTTTAATTGACTGATAAATTTAATTTAAAAGAAGCTAAATTTCATTGGCTGTATGCGCATGAATTGTATATTATAATATTGTCAATAATTGTGGTGTTTAGTTAAAAAGAATCGACAGAGGGCACAGCAGTCAGCAGCTGCTGTTTGTAGGCCCAGCAGCGCCTACAGCACAGACAGCAGCTACAGCGCAGCAGCTGGGCATCAGGCTGCTGCTGGAAAACATTCGCTGCAGCAGAATAAATGTGATAGGAAACAGAACGCTTCCATTCCCGTTCGATCATCGACGACACAAGTAAAAAGTCTTTAGATTTTTTTAAAGATGTCTTTATCTTCAGATAGTGATGATCAAACAATATGATGATATAGTTTTGGAGAGGGGATTTAGCGCACTCGGTTAAGCAGAGTGTCAGTTGAATGAAGTAAAGCCACGTTGCGCGTGGTTAGTACTTTGTGGGCGACCACTTTGGAAGACCGAGTGTAATAGCCAGCTTTTACCTTCGAGCTACTGACCTTAACGTGAAATCCACATGATCAGACAGTAGCTAATTCAGGCCACTTTTGTAATATATTTATCAAATGGAAAGTAAAATAAAAACCTTTTAATCGCTGACATACCTGCTATTTTATTAGTTACAACTTAATTTTGATCTAATTGTCAAGTTTCAAAGAAAGGCAGTCTCTGCACAAAAGTTGTGCCTCCTTTTTTACATTTTTCAGTTTTTGGCATAGTAAGATAATATAGAAAATACTGTAATAGTATTATATTATTAATTAATAGTGTAACATTATAATATTGTCTTATTTATAAAGTATATGAGAACTATATCCTAGTATTGCCGTTGTTTTTGTTTTAGGCACATGTGGCATAATGTTCAAGAAATTCGTCCAAAACCCATGTCCGTTATGTTAATCTTTCGTGAATCAACTTACAGCGTACTATATGTGAATAGTATCATCAGGACAGCGATGAGAGGTGGCTGAGAAAGTAACGTGTTAGCTTCATAAGCTGGAAGCCTTCGTTTCGAACTCCAGCCTGACTATATCTGATAGTGTACTTTGTGATAGAGAACTAATGTAATAATAATAAATAAACTTTAATGTAATATATGAATAATTTGTGATAATTTCCCCGTGTTGTGCTCGGGTGTGGTTGGACCACTGCAGAATTGGGCAACCGCAAACAATCTGCCGCATGTACGTAAGAGGCGACTAAAGGCAGGAGCTGAGGATGGTAAGAGGGGACCCACCTCACCATGAAATATTTTCCCCCAGGATTAAATGGTAATTAATCCACCTAACTGAAGAAGGCAACGGGAAACCACCTCAGAAGCCGTATTTTTCCCAAGCTATAGGCTACATATGGTATGGATAATGCATAGACTTTGTGAAGGGATTAACTTGTTGATCTAAGGAGTGCTCTTATGGAGCGAGAAAGCAGACATTGAGTATGAATATGTACCTTGAACCTGCCACTTGGCAGTGCACTGAAGAAGAAGAAGATTAATATATGAATAATTGACAGTACTTATGACGTATGTACGTGAAGCGTGTCGCCGATTCACCGAGTTACAGCAAAATGCAGAAAGCCACAATAAACTAATATAATTAATATGACTATAAATTTTAATATAAGTATAATTAAGATTTTAAACAAATATAGCACCTTCTTGCAATAAAAAAACGACTTATTATAGAAGTTGCCAAAAATACTATCTCATGAAATGAGTTGTTAATGTTAAACTTTTCAGTTCTTTAAGTATATTTATTTACTGTGTTGTTTAATTTACCAATTTCTGTATTTGTATGTTAATTAATATGCATGTATGCTTTTAAACAAAGATATGTATGTGCAGTTGTAACCAGTTGACGTCCATTATATCATCCTCAGGTGTATAACGGACTATTAACTCAAACTGATTTACCATTACAAGTGGAGTAACTCTACTCATACTGTTTATGTGGACTTTACTTTAGTGTCTTAGAACTATGTAGGTAGGTAGGTAGGTAGGTAGGAAGGTAGGTAGGTAGGTTGTAGTATGTTAACGTCAGGGTTCAGAAGCTCACAGTTCCCATCAAAACAACTCGTTACTTTTGAGCCACTTTGATCATTATCATCAGCATCTTCCCTTGAATCCCAGTTTAACTAGGGTCGGGATTAGAGACTTTTGTAGCAATTTCTAGAGCCAAGACGCTCACCAACCGAATGCCCTTTCTGACGTTGGTTTGGATCTTGATGCTTTGTCGCCCTTTACGAAATGTGCAACTTACGGTTGGTTTATTCTTCAGTAACCCGGACATAACACTATTAACACTTACACGAGTTACACTTGAGATACCGTCACCAAAATTATGTTAACTATCAGTTAGCTAAATTTTTAGTTTCGTATCATAGAATGTTGTAGTGTGTTTAATGTAAAGGTTCAGAAGTTACTACTCGGCACGCTAACAGCCCTCACTGGAAATAAGTTAACTATAATCAAGTTAATTTAGTCTGCAAGATTTCTAATTTAACCAGTTGCACTTGAAATGAGTCAAGAGGGGATGAATTACTTGGCTTCCTTGTCAGGAATTTATATAAAAATGTAAATTCCTGGCATCAAAATCGGGTGTTATGTAATTATTGACATATTTATGATTTTACGTCACTGCTGTCTCTTTCAAATTGTGATTTAGACGTTAAACCGTAGTTTATATTATTATATTGTCGGCTTGCTTGTTCCGTTGCTTCACGACTTCCAGTTCAGTTATATTAACTGCTGTCCATGCGCAGTTGTATTGTGTGTTAGCCTACGATACTCTATCCAGTCGTAGAGTGAATAAAGTATTCCTCAAAGCAGTCTATCGTGACTAAATATGTAGTGACATTAAAACTTTAATATTAACCGTTGTTAACTGTGTTAACGCAAATTCTAGGAAAAACAATAAAATTTGCACTGTAATTCGAAATAAAAGTTCTTATATATTTGTATTTAATTAAGAAGGAAAATGTAATGTATCTGAGATTTCATCCTAAACGATATAATGAAGAAATTATACTAGCTTATATAGAAATTATTACGGAAGAAAAAAAGGTAAAAAAGCGGTGGAAATTCCAAAATCCAGAAAATCAGTCCAAAGTATATAGAAATTGAAATGATTACGGGCACCGTAGGCCTATATCTGCTTCAGCCTTGACTCCCTTGAGTAATGTTTTACTAATTTATCATAATACCTTGTGAGAGAACGTTGAATTTCTGCTTTTTAGGCTTGGTTCAACACTCTCTGTAGAGTGCTGAATTGTTAAATTTAAATTTTCTTACATGTTTGTGTAGTATGGAAGGTGTTGTCGACTAGTCACTCATCACTTATCAACTTCTCACGTGTCACTTATTACCTATCAACTTTTCACTCATCACTTGTCAACTTTTCACTTATCACTTATCACTTTTCAACTTTTCACGCGTCACTCATCACTTATCAACTTTTTACGTGTCACTCATCACCCATAAACTTCTCACGTGTCACTTATTACTTATCAAGTTTTTACTCATCACTTATCAACTTCTCACGTGTCACTTATTACTTATCAAGTTTTTACTCATCACTTATCAACTTCTCACGTGTCACTTATTACTTATCAAGTTTTTACTCATCACTTATCAACTTCTCACGTGTCACTTATTACTTATCAACTTTTCACTCATCACTTATCAACTTTTCACTCATCACTTATCAACTTTTCACTTATCACTTATCAACTTTTCACTTATCACTTATCAACTTTTCACTTATAACTTATCTCTTATCAACTTATTTGTCAGGTCTGGTATCATGGCTATCTAATTGTTTTCCGAGGCGAATGATTTCCACTAATATCTACTTGTTAAGTTACTTTTTCTTTCTCAAATGGATTCCATCGTTAGATTAAGAAATACCTACATTAAATTAATCGATAGTTGCTTGTGCCTCTGTAGGGCTGGCCAGTATTGAGTGTAAGAATACAACAGCGAACTACTTCAGTGACCCCATTATTTCTTCAAGGAATACGAAGCTTCACTTCTGATATTGATATATTGTTTTAGTGGAATAATTTGTTGAACGACAACTTGTTTATTATGAGCAGCTCAGTAAACTGCCATGAGGAATTTGTGTCTTAGCATTGCTATATGTTGCAGAACGCTGGCTACTTGTATTTAAGTCCATTAGTACATCTATATATAAGTTCTCATAGAATAAAATTTCTATATAAGTGTGCAATTGTTAGACCAGTTGTGTTGAAGTAAAATGTTATTTATACTCATTTCTTGGGTGGTTTTCACTTGCTTTCCGCAGGTACTGCTAAAGCAAAGCGCTTTCATTTTGGAATGAAAATATGTTAGCTATGGTTTATGAGCTTATTAGTGCCCTTCAATCAACCAGAGTATTTGTGTAATGACGTATTGGAAAATGTGCTGCATACATATAAATTTATATCTTTAATCTATTGATATTAAATAGTTCTGCATGTCACAGTGGTATTTTGATATTGATGTTTTGAAATGTATATTTTGTAAATTTTTTGTGAATATTACTGTAGTCATTATGATTGAATAAATGGACATGTTTTAATTAGTGTAATCTTACATCATCGTCGTCATCATCATCATCATCATCATCATCGTCGTCGTCGTCATCATCATCATCATCACCACCACCACCACCATCATCATCATCATCACCATCATCTTCGTCATCTTCATCATCTTCATCATCATCATCATCATCATCATCATCACCACCACCACCATCATCATCATCATCACCATCCTCTTCATCATCTTCCCTTGAATCCCAGTCTATCTAGGGTCGGAACACGAATAGACGTTCTCTACTCCACTCCACTTATTTGAGATTTTTCCATTCGTTTTAAAGTTTTGTAGCAATTTCTGTTGCCTTGGCGCTCGCCAAACGAATACCTTTCTGACGTTAGTTTGGCTCTTAAAAACATTTTGTGGTGAGGTGGGCCCACTCTACCTTCCTCAGTTCCTGCCCTAAAAAAGTAAACACGCAATATAGTGAAATGATCAACTATGTTGATATCTATCACTTTTAATGCCACATGTTTAATATGTTAGGCAATTTTAAACCATTTTACGTGTAGCCAGTCCAGTGAATGTCCGAGATTTAACTCTCACATCAGCGCGGATGGGATTCGAACCCACGAGGGTTCAATTCACCTCAGGGTCTGTCATTATGACTTTCTAAATTGCCTTAGTCGCCTCTTACGTACACGCGGCTGCTTGTTTGCGGTTGCTAGGTCTATATTCTGCAGTGGTCCCAACCACACCAGGGGTCAACACTGATTATCGCGTTAAATACACCAGAAAGATACTAAATTTCCACAATTGTTAATTTATCCTTGTCCTCTGGCACTTTTCCACAGTCATTTAAAAATGCTATTGTCACTCCAATCCTACAGAAACCCTCGCTGGACAAGGAATCACTCTCCAACTACAGGCCCATATCCAATTTACCATTCATGTCCAAACTCACAGAGAGACTAGTCTTTCAAAGACTTTCCACCTATCTAAGTCCAACGACCTCTTCAACAATCACCAATCTGCTTACACCCAACATCGCTCTACTGAAACTGCTCTTCTTTCTGTCTCTAACACCATTACTAACGCCATGTGCACTCAACGTATCACTGGACTTTGTACTCTCGATCTGTCTGCTGCTTTCGACACCATCGATCATCAAATCCTCCTACAACGTCTTTCCTCATGGTTTGGTATCCACGGCAATGCACTTGCTTGGTTTACTTCATATCTCACCGACCGTACTCTTAGCGTCAAAGTTCAAGAGTATTCCTCTCCGCCTTCCATCCTCAAGTACGGTGTGCCTCAGGGCTCTGTACTTGGTCCTATCCTCTTTAATTTATACACTACTCCACTAAGCTCCTTGATCTTTTCACTTTCATTAGACCATCAACTTTTCGCTGATGACACGATGACACTCAGCTAGTGCACATGCTTCCCCCCCCCCCCCTCCTATCCTGATGCTAAGGTTTGTCTACAGCAATCCTTTCAGCAAATATCTTCCTGGATGTCTGCCAATTTCTTGGCGCTCAATCCATCTAAGACTGAGTTCGTGCTATTTGGAACACCTCAGCGACTTTCAAAACTGAACGAGGCTCTCTCTGGCTCTCTCTTCCGATGTTTCAGTCACACCAGTTTCTTCTCTGAAGAATCTTGGTGTTGTCCTTGACCACCACCTCTCATTCCATGAACATATCGCTAAAACATCACAGGCATGTTTCTTCCATATTCGCAATCTTCGTCGAATAAGACTATTTCTTTCTCTCGAGACTGCCACTACAATTGGCGCTGCTCTCTTGCAATCGAAACTGGATTACTGCAACTCCCTATTTCTAAATATTCCCAGTTGCGAGATTGATAGGTTGCAGTTCATCCAGAATTCCCTTGCACGTACAGTCTTTCGTAGCTCCAAATATTCTCATGTTACTCCAATCCTTAAGTCCTTACACTGGCTCAAAGTTAGAGAACGCATTTTATACAAGACAGTTTCTCTAACTTATAAGTCTATTACCACTCCTGGTAATAGTTACATGTCCCACTTACTACAAGTGGGACAACCTACCTCCAGGCCCACCAGGTCCTCTAAGTTAGTTACTCTTGAGAGACCGAGCCTTCCTTCGCGTAGCAAGCTGTCTAGGCGCTCCTTCCAGCATGCTGCCCCGCAGATCTGGAATTCTCTTCCTTCCACTCTGCGCACCCCCTCATCTATTCCTGATCAGCCTTTCCTACTCTACGAACAGCTTCATAGGCGATTAAAATCTTTTCTCTTCGACTTTTCATATCCACCAAACGTCCACGAACTGAGACCAACACGTAAACCTCCAATCCGCTAGTACCCTTCCTTGGACTGACCACCCGGATTTTGGCTCGCACCGTTTATAGACCCCTCACTCTGCTTATCGGCTTTGATTTGGTTTCACAGTGCTCAACGTTGTCATGGACAACAGTAGCACTCTAAATCATATTGTTATTGTTGTTGTTGTAAAGTAAAAATATGAATTTAGCAAATTTATTATGATTTTTATTATAGTACCACTGCATGCAGTGCCCGTTGACGCACTCTGAATTCTTGTGAACACGTTGATATTCTATAACTTTTAATATCACATGTTAAATCCGTTAGGCAATTTATTCCATTTCCCGCGTAACCAGTCCAGTGAATGCCCGAGATCCACTCCATGATCAGCACGGCCGGGAATCGAACTCACTGGAGTTCAATCAACCTCGTATTGATAAGATAATTTATTGATATAAGATAAGATTGATAAGAAAATAACGCTAATTTCTGTTAATGCAGAGCTGAAATACTGTTCCTGGGTTAGATTTACGGCGATCGATTCTACGATGATTAAAATCCAGTGAGCTCTATTTGCAGCGATGCGTTCGCGTAATGCAATATTGACTATAATGCCAAAGATCTTTAAAATAAAGTTCTTTAAAATAATATCTGTTTTTCTTTATTCTTTAATATATGCACAGATGCAACTTTAACAGTAATTGAATATTAAAATATGAAAATATAAGAGGGTATCTTTAATATATACACATGAAGTATCGTATGAGTATTTGTTGCGTTCGTTATATATCTCAGTACATAACATATTCCAGTAAAATTTTATTCTAAGAGGAAATTGGAGTTAAGAGAAATTCGTGACCTAATGAACCAGTATAATTTAGCAAAAATTGAAGTCCAGTGTGAAAACTGCTGTTTGACGCTAACCGTATCTATGTAAACAAAGTATGTTGTAAATAAATGAATTTTGTTGTCTTATTTATTATATATTTTCATTGCGGACAGGTGTGATATAGTTTGATTACTATGTTTTATATTGAAATTTTCATATTTGTGAATTATATTAGCAGTTGTAGTATGATAATTTGCATTCTAATTCAAATTATTTTTTCCTATTGTAGAGCGGGAAATTTGATTTATATTTTAAATAAAATTTTTAAAATTATTAATTTGATTAATTGGGCAATTTGATTAATGCTGCAGACGCCTAACAACATACGGCCATCAGTGATATCATTTTAGTGGCACATTAATAATTGAGTCTGTTTATTTAGTTTTGTGTTTATTTTTGTTTGTTTAATATCCATTAATGACTACATATTTTCGATAATTTACTCTGTTATGACAGCATTTATTAAGCAAATTATCCTAGTTTTAAACCGTAACAGTGGTTTTAATCAGGGATTACGTGAAAATATTGAATAATCTCAGTTAATGTGCTTGATTCAAGGTTTAATGAGATAATCCGCTCGATCTCGAAGGTTAACTCTCAGATTAGTGTTACTGCAGTATTTGAGATTTAAAATGCTAGTTTTTATGAAGCAGGCTTATAGGTCGATCAGCCTGAAGGACAGCAATGTTGTTTAGTTTTAGCGGGTGACCTTGAATTTAAAAAATTGATCAGAAAAAATAAACGCCAACACTGAACTCTGCGGCACCCCCGAAGTAACCTCCACCCAACCTGATTTATCCTCACCCAACATAACCCTCTGCTTCCTCCCCCTTAATCAATCTTCTATCCATTTGTATAATTTCCCATCTATTCCGCAAAACTTAATCTTAAGTAGAAGTGAGGGACAGTATCAAAAGCCTTTCTGAAATCCAGGTATGCTGCATCAACAGTCTCTCCCTCCTCTATCCACTAATTCACCTTCAGAAGTGAGTTCCCTTGTTAGAGATTATTATTGGATACTTGGGACCCCGTAAAGGGGAAGCAGGGATGGGTGGGGGAGGTAAAGTGATGGGTGGGGGCTTCTTCAATTTAACATTAAGTACAATTTCTTTAATTTCCTTTTTTGCAAGAGAAAGAAGAAAGTGTTTTTAAATGGGCATTTTGAAAATTTAAAATTTGTTTCTAATTCATGTGTAAGCATCTGTGTCTACTATTGTTCAAAGTATCTGAATAAAATTAAAAAAGACAGCAGAGTTTAATTTATTAAACTGATGCATCATTTAAAAACCACTATATAATTTATGCATGCATTCATATTTTTTCTTTAATATTTCAAGCAGATAACTGTTCTTCTGTATCAAGTGATGCAATTCAATCAGAAATCATGGTAACACCATTTGTGGAGGGGTGGGATTTCGTTCAGACTCTAGGAGAGGGTGCGTATGGAGAGTAAGTAAAATTTAATTAAAAGTAATTGTATTAATTGATTATAATTATTATTTATTTTATTAATTTTATTAAGTAACATTTAATTTCAGTTTTCTACCATGAATAAATCAATCTATTAATCAATATATTTTTAAGAGAATTTTATAGTAGTACACGTGCTATTTTAAATTATTTCTAATGCATTAATCTATTGCGTGCCCAGGCAATAGATTAATGTATTAGAAATAATTTTAATAGAATTAAATACTACAAAATTCAGTGAATAGTTTTTATTTATTTTTTCGCTCAAATACAAATTAATTATTTAATTTGAGTTTTAGTTAAATAATATTTAACAGTGACTGTTATTTTATGGTTTACTGTACTTAATTTAAAATAAAGCTAAAATTAATTAAATTTAAATAAATTACAAATAATTGTAATGTTTATTTTCTATGCTGTTTACTGTTTATCGCTTAATATTTTAGCTGGTTTTGCTAAAGTTTATTAATCTATTTAGTGAACTTTAATTGTCTAGTAGCTTAATTAATTGTCTAATTAATTGTGTAGTAACTTAATTAATTGTCTAGGAGCTTAATTAATTGTCTAATTAAATGTCTAGTAGCTTAATTAATCTAGCTACTAGACAATTTTATTGAGTCGTAGTTTAAATCATTACGTTTGTGGAGTTAATCACGTTTCGTGTATTTTTCGATTGATTCTCAGGATCATCTATTGCTTACTGAGTCTTTAGGTGACAATGCCTAGGAGTTTTCGTCTTTAGTCAATCAGTTACTTAATTCTTTAGTGTCTGGTTTTGTTACCTGCATGTGACGTCTAGTGGTGATATTATTCTTTGTTAATAATATAATTACGTTTGTCATCATCATCAGTTCCAAGCGTTCTGACTGGAAGATGGGATGGCAGCATTCATTTCTATCATCAGCAACCCTCACAGCTTCTTCTTTCATTACGTTCAAATCTTCTCAAAACTTTTTTCAGAACAAATTGTACATATTAATAGTTACATTAATATCCTTAATATCTATTATTGCGTACATTAATAGTACGTTATCTATGTTGTCATTGACGCCAGTAGCACTTTAATTATTGTTTTTCTTATTTTGTTTTTATAATTTAATGATATATGTTTTACGGTGTAGAGTAAAGCTTGCTGTTAATCGCGATACACAAGAAGCTGTTGCCGTAAAAATTGTTGATCTGCAGAAATCACCCCATGTCGAGAGAAATATTAGAAAAGAGGTTTATCCTATTTGTTCTGAAGTTTAATAATACTAGTAAAAATAATAATAACAATAATAATAATAATATTAATTAAAAAATAATAATAATAATTAAAAATCAATAATAATAAGAATATTAATTAAATAATAATAATAATAATTAAAAAACAATAATAATAATAATAATAATATTAATTAAAAAATAATAATAATAATTGAAAAACAATAATAATAATAATAATCATCATCATCATCATCTTTCCTTGAATCCCAGTTTGACTTGGGTCAGGATAAGAAAATTAATAATAATAATATTATTATTATTTTTTATTCAATTTAGTTTTTCTAATTATAATTAGTTATTTAAGCAATCTAGTGATACATTTATGCTACGTCAGTCCAATGAGTTAAACAATAAAAGAATATAAAAATAAAATCCACATTTCCTACGCCCTTAGTTTCCTGAAATCTTCCTTCCTTATATATTTGTCAAAGTTTGATTCGATATACATGTATATATATATATTTAGTATGTATTTGTATTTGTAATTGTATTTCTAGTAAAGTATTTAATAATACTGCTGGATAAGTAAAGTTAAGATTTAAAGTATTGAGTTTTATTAAAGTGAGATCCTAGGCAGTAGCTAAGCTAGGGCAAGTGACTAATGAGGGCATGCCTAAACAGTAAGTGGAGAGAGATCCAAGATGGAAGGGTGACAACACGGACGTAAAACATGCCAAGTTGAAAAGAGATTTAGGAGATTTGAGGAATCTTAGTAGTAGACGAATTGAGAGCAATGCGAAGGGTTCGGTTATTCGAACTAATTTGTAGTCCATCGAACAGTCGATGAGAAGGGAGTGATTTTGTAGAAGATCGAAGAGGGAAGAGTGTTCCATCGAAATATTCCAACCTGGGGATTATATTAGAAGGAGTCCTAGTAGGCGAATAGTTGAGAGGAAACTAGAGTAAAGTGTAGGAATTTATGCTAGAGAGGGTATTAGTAATGTGTATGCCAAAAGTAACTGTATGCAATATAAAGTACTTACTTTTGCGATATTTAAAGTGAACTGTAATTAGATAGAAAAGTATAATATTAAGTTATGCTTAATTCGCTTACACGTGCTATTAAATCGGTTCAATTTTCATTCTATTGAATATTCGTGTATTTATTTTATTTCTTTTCGTATTAAATTAATATTTAATTTAATACAGTCGTTGAAGTTATCAATCACTTAGTAGGATATCTAGATTCAGTCAAATCGAGGACAGATAAAGATTCCAAAATAATAATTAGAGGCATATTATTAGGAATTTTAATCCTGGACCATTTGATGTCAGGTCCTCATTTTACCTCAGATTAAAAATTTTAGAATCAGGTTCCTGACTTTAAAAAATATATTATTAGGAACTTGAATCCTGGGTCTGGGCACCAGAAATTTTTTAATGTCAGGAACCTGATTCTACAATTTTTAATCAGTTCACTTTAAATATCGCAAAAGTAAGTACTTTATATTGCATACAGTTATTTTTGACATACACATTACTAATACGCTCTCTAGCATAAATTCCTATACTTTACTCTAGTTTCCTCTCAACTATTCGCCTACTAGGACTCCTTCTAATATAATGCCTAGGTTGGAATATTTCGATGGAACACTCTTCCCTCTTTGATCTTCTACAAAATCACTCCTCTCTCATCGACTGTTCGATGGACTGCAAATTAGTTCGAATAACCGAACCCTTTCTATTGCTCTCAATTCGTCTACTACTGAGATTCCTAAAATCTCCTAAATCTCTTTTTCAAATTGGCACGTTTTATGTCCGTGTTGTCACTCTTCCATCTTGGATCTCTCTCCACTTCCTGTTTAGGCATGCCCTCATTGGTCACTTGCCCTAGCTTAGCTACCGCCTAGGATCTCACTTTAATAAAACTCAATACTTTAAATCTTAACTTGACTTATCCAGTAGTATTATTAAATAATTTACTAGAAATACAATTACAAATACAAATACATACTAAATATATATATACATGTATATCGAATCAAACTTTGACAATATTAGTCACATATAATTTTGATTTTAATTAATTATTATTTAAGCTATTTCCATAAAGCAGTCATGAAGACTGATATCAGCCATGACATCAGTATATTCTTTAATAATAATAATAAATTGATAATAATTATAATAAGCTATATCGTGCCATTTACAACTAGAGTTAAATGTATTTTACTTACTATTTTCAGATCTGCATACACCGCATGTTGGTGCATGACTCTATAATAAAATTCTTTGGACACAGGCGAGCTGGTACTAAAGAGTATCTGTTCTTAGAATATGCCAGCAACGGAGAACTATTCGATAGAATAGGTTATTTGTAATATTTAATAATAGGTTAAATGGTTATTTCGATAGAATAGGCGATAAGGTCGCTGTTATTGATGTATTTATCTTTGTTGAGATACTTCTCTGTTCTCACTCATGGTTAGTGGTAGGGGGATAGGTGTAATGCTGTTAAAATATCAGAATACTGAAAGATTTATGGGCTGAAAAAGACTGTGAATTTCTGATACCGTTTTGATGGAACAAAAATACTACTGAGATAAAACTATCTGTTAAGTCATTTTGAATCAATAAAATATTATATTTTCATGATGTGTGGTTTTAATGCTGACAATTAGAAAATCATAAAAATTTAAAACCTAAATTAGTAAATGTCTACTCATAAATTTGTTTCTCGTGTACATTGAACCTTTTACATTGAACCTGCTGTGTAGAGAACAAATTAGAACTGAAGAGAGAGAGAGAGAGAGAGAGAGAGAGTGAGAGAGAGAGAGAGAGAGAGAGAGAGAGAGGAGAGAGAGAGAGAGAGAGGGAGAGAGAGAGGAGAGAAGAGAGAAGAGATAGATGATAGAGACACAGAGAAGACAAAAGAGAGAGAGAAGACAGAGTGAGAGAAGATGGAAGAGATAGAGAGAGAGAGAGAGAGAGAGAGAGAGAGAGAGAGAGAGAGAGAGAGAGAGAGAGAGAGAGAGAGAGAGAATCAGACTAACTTCGTGCATCGTGAGGCAGAGAGTATTGAGAATCAACTCAGGGTCCTGGCGAAGCTCATGTGCAAGGTTTGAGAGCTCTGTAGATACATCTAAAATACAATAGAATACATTAAATACCAGATACCAGACAACATAAACTAGTAGCTTACAATACAACATAATACATTAAAAATACCAGACAACACAAACTAGTAGCTTACAATACAACACAATACACTAAATACCAGACACTACAAACTAGAAGCTTACAATACAACATAATACATTAAATACCAGACAACACAAACTAGTAGCTTACAATACCAACACAATACATTAAATACCAGACAACACAAACTGGTAGCTTACAATACAACACAATACATTAAATACCAGACAACACAAACCAGTAGCTTACATTACAACATAATACATTAAATACAATACAATATAAACTAATAGCATACAACACAATACACTAAATACCAGACAACACAAACGAATAATTTAATAGAATAGTGTTACAATACAATACATGTACATTAAATACCAAACAACAGGACCTAATGGAGTACAATACAATACACTATATTATGTCCCAGACAAACAATCTAATAATATACCATACAAGACTGCGGATGATTGAATACCAAAAACACAAATCAAACAAAATACAATAGAATGCATGAGAATACAACACGGTACATTGAATACAAATCAAAACAAGAGCTCTAGTAGATAATAGTTAATAAACAATACAATGAAAAGTTATGCAGGACAATGTAGTGCACTAAATACACATACACATAGACTAACACGTACACATACATGGTACTGAATTCCAAACTAGTAAAATGAATACTCAACAGAATTAATTTTGTGATCTAAGGGCTCTATTACATCCAACTTAGATTTTAAATCAAATAACATTGATAGCTATTTTAAAAGCTATTTTATTAGGAAATTAACAAGTTTTGTTGCCTGTCTAAATGTAGCCAAAATGTATTCTCTCATTCTAATAAAAACGAATCTCATTTCACATTTATTTCATAAACTACAGATAAATTAGCTAAATAAATATTATAATGTCATAATATACCAAGTTTCAACAAAAACTCAAAGAAAAGTCACAGATATAAAGATAGTGAAAACCTTGGTATGGACCACGCTATTGTAAGGATGTGAAACATGGACCTTAAGGAAGGAAGATATCGGGAAACTAGAGGCACTGGAAAGGATTAGCTAGACTAAAGTGTCAAAAAAGAAAAAATGAGAAGTTCTGGAGACAGTTGGTACAGATGGCATTAAGAAATAGGAAGAAGAGTTGGACAGGACACATTCTAAAGGAGGAAAGACATAGAAGTCAGAATGAAAGGAAATAGTAAATAAATAAATAAAGGTTTAACGTCAATTTCCACATACAAAGATGATGTCAGGGACGTAAATAGAACAGAAAAAAAGAGCAGAGGCAGGCCGAGATTATGAATATTAGTTGATATAAAGATCCACTCATATGTGGACAAGAAGAGGAAAGCAGAAGACAGAGAAGGGTGGAGGCGTTATATACCACTGACCTGCCAGTAGGCAGTGCATTAAGAGAGATATACTAAGTATGTAATATGCACAATTTTCATACCCGATTGTGAAATAAGATTCTGAAAGTCAATGGAGAAGAAACCTCCTTCTTCTACGTCTCTCTAGAATAAGCAATGCCACATTGTCAATATTACCATTTATCTACATAACAGTCCCGTTATATTTTTTTTTTTTTTTCATTGCCTTATGGCGAGAAACCGGACGTTAAATTTTTATTGATTGATTGATTATATTGAAATAAAATGTTTATAGTTTAGATCAATAGAAATATTACCCTATATTTAGAAATTTTACAATTAACTTTAATTTCTCACCTAAGAATCGTTAAACTAAACATCTACATATACAACAGAAAGACTTACTAGGATAAGACAGAAGATCTAAGATATTTATTTAAATCAAACTTCTGCATATATGACAGTAGTACTAAATAGATATGTTTAGACCAAACAACGACACTCACTCCAACTAAACGAAAAAGAAAGGAAAAAACACAAAAGAAGAATTTGTTTCTTACCAAGTTAAATAACTCAGCACGAGACTCAAAGTACATCTTGAATACTTTCATTCTCGTAACAATGGGAGATCTATCAGAGTAAGCTGAAATAATAAACAAATGATCAGCTAATTTTGCAATATAAATTTCAATCCCCGTATTGAGACCATAATTTTGACAGTTTATATTGCATTGTAGACTTCAATCTCATGTAAAATATAACATAAAAACAATGTGCTAAAATAGACATGGACTGAAATAGATTGATTCTAACAATTTTACGAACTGAATCTAATTGAAAAGATTTCGTTTCAGCGTTAATGTACAATTATTAAGCATTTTATTACTTATTTTACTAAGTATTTTATAAAAATGTTCACTATATGTGTACAGAAGAGTTTTGAGGCAGCGGCAACAACAACAACAACAAACTCCTAAATCAGAAGTCAGATTGCTGAAGAAAAACATTTCAAAAGTAATGAAGGTTCTGTTATGACCCTGAAATGTGATACATTTGAATGGTTGATTGCTGGCATGCTCATTAAGAGCAAGCGGTTTTAAATTATTTACTTCAAAACTGCTATGTATCTAGAAGAGTCACTAATCAGTCAAAAGATTAGTCACTGATCAGTCAAGAGAGAAGTCACTGATCAGTCAAGAGAGAAGTCATTGATCAGTCAAGAGAGAAGTTATTGATCAGTCAAGAGAGAAGTTACTGATCAGTCCAGTGAGGAGTCACTGATCAGTCAAGAGAGAAGTCATTGATCAGTCCAGTGAGGAGTCACTGATCAGTCAAGAGAGAAGTCACTGATCAGTCAAGAGAGAAGTCACTGATCAGTCAAGAGAGAAGTCACTGATCAGTCAAGAGAGAAGTCACTGATCAGTCAAGAGAGAAGTCACTGGTCAGTCAAGAGAGGAGTCACTGATCAGTCAAGAGAGAAGTCACTTATCAGTTTATTTAAATACCAGTATAAGTGAAGAGCAGGAAGTACCTTCATCATGGAAGTAAAGCTTCCAGTACTTGTAAGGACACATAGCGTCATCTATGTGGCCCTGTGATGAGCGCGCTTTCTTTGACGGAGGCGATACTTCAAGCTGCATAGACGAAGCTACAAATACAATTACATTCCTTCTAGCTGTAATGTTAAAATCAAGTTTAACGGAAGTTTACTGCACCAGGAAGCAGTTCAGTCTTACATAAAAGCTTTTTATTTTAGAATTTTCTTCTTCAATGCATGTGTAAGTAAAGAGGAAAAGTGATAAGGCCTAGTTTAATAGTCTCGAAAGCAGGCCAGTGAAGGGTGAACACTGCATTTGAACCTTTCACCTACTTTTCCAGAGATGGACAACATTTCAATGTGTTACTAACTCATAAAAAACAGAAAAATTTTTTTTGCAAACTCAACTAATAATACTAAGTGGAATAAGAGAAGAACACGTACATCAATGCTAAAAATAATATTTCATACAATTGAACTTAAAGTCCATAAGTTAAGAAAAATAATAAGCCCACTCTTTCACTTAATTTTTAATCACTTGGCAAAAATTAGCTAGCATATCTTATAATAATAAATACTCTATTAGTGTAAAATATATGTGATACCTTAACAGGAAGAATGGAAAAAAGAGAAGCAGAGGAAGATCGAGATTAGGAATGTTAGACGATTTAAAAATTCACACATACAGGGACAAGAAGTGGAAAAAGAGAGATAGAGGGAGTGGAGGCGTTATATATCATGGAGCCAGTGGGCAGTGCACTAAGATAGAGAGAGAGAGAGAGAGAGAGAGAGAGAGATAGATAAAAAGAAAAGAGAAAGAAAAGAGAAAGAAAAGAGAAAGAGAGGTACATACATCTGTCAAAGCCTGGCTTGCTACCATAGCTCTCTTCGCCTTTCTTACTTCCCCTGCCTCTTTGCCACCCAGCTCCACCCCTTCCCCTACCTGACCATCCCCTCCCTCTCCACTGTCCCTTCCCACGCCACCCAGACGACGTATTCATGACTCTTCCAGCGCAGAAAAATTATCTGCAGATTAGTTCACTTTGTGGTAAAGAAAAATTTGGGACTCGTGTAACATCGCCCCTCTCTATGATCCCGACGTACGATTATCACTAAATTTTCACAGTATGTGCAGATTGACATTACAAGCCTGTGCGCAAAATTTCAAGACCCTAGGACCAAAACGTTTTTAGTTATTTAATAAAACAAACTACATTTCTAATACTATGGAATAATCAGTATAATTATTTATGACCAAACAGCAGACCTGGCAGCCGGGCAATAAACTATAGTTAATGATCACAGTCTAAATCCAAATTTTATAATTATCTCTATATAATATAATGATATGGCTTAAATTGACTTTTCATTAATTAATGATTTAATTAACTCTTTATAAATTAAGTTATTATTAACTAGTTTAATAATTGACAAAGATGTTAAATTTTGTAAATTACATTATATTTTTAATAATATTAACAATTAATTCGATAATTAATTAATTAATGTTAATCAGTTTACCTAATTTATTAATTTTTATAATAATTAATTACATTAATTGATTCATTAGCTAGTAATATTTATTTAAATTACTGTATTAACTAATTATTTACTACACTGTGTTTTTATAACTGATACCCCAAATTGTTTTAACAACATAGTTGTAAGAAGTTGATCGATGTTCTTGAAATTTACAGAACTTGACGAGTAGCCAATTCTACAAAACAATGAGAAATTTCATTTGAATATCTTTAATAACGTGAAAGTTAGTTTCGCGAATATGAGTGGGGCCAACGAAGAAATTTCCAATACAGGATTATGAACATGTTACATTTAGCGTAGATTATCTCTATAAAAATACAAGCTAACACGCAACATAAAATTTCTGCTAATGCTATTTTGAAGAGCAACCACTTCTTTCAAAACGACGTAAAATACGTGCTGATATGTTTTTAATTGACAAAGTTATTGAACTTTTTATGCATGCATTGCATGAAGAGAATAACCAAGAAGAGGACACCGCTGCAGTGGCTGCGGTAATAGCAGTTGTACCCAGACATGCAATGCACGCATTAAAAGTTCAATAACTTTGTCAATTAAGAACATATCAGCACGTATTTTACTTCAATTTGCAAAGAAGTGATTGCTCTCCAAAATAGCATTAGCTGAAATTTTGTGACCTGTTGGCTATTATTTTTTATAGAGAAAATTTTATGCTGCATGTAATGTGCCCGTAATCCTGTATTGGAAATTTCTTATCTGACCCCGCTCCTATTCGCAAAATTATAACTTTCACATTTTTAAAGATATTCAAACTACATTTCACTATATTTGGTAGAATTGCCTGCTGGTCTAGTACGACATTATTGTTAAAACAATTTGGGGTATCAGTTATAAAAACACAGTGTACTAATTAATTTATTTATTTATTTAGTTAGTTAATAAATTACTAAATAATCAGTTAATTAGTCTAGTTTATTAATCAGTTAATTAGTTAGTTGTTAATTAAATTATTTAATTAACTTTTTGCGTGTTTTTCTGTTAAGTATAATTAAGTGATTAATTAGTCTTTATTTGATAATTTACTAATTTAATTTATTTCATTAATTAATTTAGTTGGGGAGTTAATTCAAATAATAAATTTAATTACTTAATTATTCACATAATCAATTATATAAGTAATCACTTCAACAATTAATTAATTAATTAATTATGTAATTGTTTAATGAATTCATTAAATAATTACTTAATTAATTATTTATTTACTAACTTAATCAACAAATAAATGACTCCAGTAAATACTTAATTAACTACTTAATATATTACCTGATTAATTAATTCATTAATCACTCAAATAAAAAAACTAATTGATTAATTAATTCACTATAATAGTTGTTAATCAGATTTAATTTTTGATAGTTGATTTTGATTGCATGATTGACGACGATTCGAGTTTAGACTACATGCTCTTGCTCTGTCTGGTTCACTCAGCTGAGCAGGTAGCTAGCTAAGCAGTTCACACAACTGACAAGTTATCTGCTGATCCAGGCTGCCTATTGTTGTCGACATGGTGCAAGTAATTTTTGGCGTAGTCTTTTTAATTTAATAACTAAAAAAGTTTTAGCCCTAGGGTCTTGAAATTTTGCACACAGGCTTCTAATGTCAATTTGCACATGCTGCGAAAATTTCGTAAAAATCGTACGTCGGGATCATAGAGAGAGGCAATGTTACACGAGCCCCGAAAAATGCATAAAACAGTAGATACAGAAATAACTTATAGAAACAAAAATGCCTTATAGTATCGAACACTTTCAAGAAGACTATATGGTATGTAATCTGGTTAAACTAAAAGTAAACACGCATTATAGTGAAATGATCAACTACGTTGATATCTATCACTTTTTAATACCACATGTTTAAACCGTTAGGCAATCTATTCCATTTTCAGTTTAACAAGTCCAGTCCAAGATTTTAGTCTCAGATCAGCGCGGCTGGGATTCGAACCCACAAGGGTTCAATTCACCTCAGGATCTGTCATTTAAAACTTCAAGACGTAACCTCTACGCTATCAAGACATTCTAAACTGAAATAAAAGACAGCAGTTAAATATACCTTTTACAAAATAAGATCAAACAACTCTAATTAGCAATAAAAAGTAAAAGCAATAAATTTGAAAACTCAAATCATCAATAGCAGCTTCATACATTATATAACAATTATTAACTATTAACTATTATTAATTATTATTATTATTTATTATGAAACTATGAATGTCTACGAATGTCTTAATAGCGTAGGGGTAACGTCATGAACTTTGAAATGACAGATCCTGAGGTGAATTAAACCCTCGTGGGTTCGAATCCCAGCCGCGCTGATCTGAGACTAAAATCTCGGACATTCACTGGACTGGTTACACGGAAAATAAAATAAATTGCCTAACGGTTTAAACATATGTGGTATTAAAAAGGGATAGATATCAACATAGTTGATCATTTCACTATAATGCGTGTTTACTTTTTTTACTATAATAGTGATTTACATTCAGAAAGTAACTTAGAATGAGTAAAAAGTCGATTATGAATGAGCTGAGTGGTCTGATAAAACCGTGAAACGTGTTGATGATCACACATACAGATATAACTAATAGTAGCACAACGCTTTATATGTCATATGAGAATATCATACGTTAACTCGAATAAGATTTAATAAATTTTAAATTAGTGCAATATGTGTTGATTTTTTGTTTTTGTTTTGAACTGCCGCCAAGGTTAAGGTCAAATTGATGGCAATTATTTTGCGATTCTTCTTTTATGCACATTTTATTGCAAAAGTCTAAAATCTTGAATCTTAACTTAACATAATTATACTGGTTAAGGAAGTCACAAGGACCTGTAACACCAGTTTTTTATGCAATTTCATACCTCTATACATAGAAACCGTAAAGGGAACAAAAGATACAAACCTTGACCAGTTGATAGGCTTCAAAGGAAGAACATAAGATAAAACTAAACACTCACCAAAATACCACACACACACATAACCATCTCACATATGAACCTACATACAGGTACACGACTATGCACAATTGTGCATACATTATGCATCCATGCATGCCCACATAAATTTACATGCATACACACACACACATGCACATACACATGCATAAACATACATACACTTATCAAATACTTATATGCATATACATATACATACATAACCCATATGCACATAAATATGTCCATATACACATACATATACATACCCATGCACGCACATATATATACATACATACACATACATACATACATACATATACATACGTACATATATACATATATACACACATATATACACATACATATGCACATACACATATACATATATACATACACATGTATATATATACAAAATTAAAAAATTATACATACACCTACATATATACACATAGAATACACTCACACATACACACATCGAACTTACAGACAAAAATATGTATGCATGCATGTAACTACATACTAGGCATATCAACCAGTCGCAAAATATAGTCATACATTACAATACATACAAGCATACATGCACAAACATACATAGACATACATGCATGCATGTGTACACACATACACACACCTACGCATACATACACATGCAAACCTTACCCACACTCATGAATACCTAGAAACCAAATACCCTCATGTAGTGTGAAACAAACCAGCCTATCTACACAAGACAAACAAACAAATTATCAATTCAATGTATTTCTTTCCAATACTTATCTAGCCTATTCTTAAAAGCAATCACTGACTCTGCCTCTGCTACATACTGAGGTAACCTGTTCAATATATTGACAACTCTCTCATTGAAAAAGTTTCTTCTAACTTCTAATCTTGATCTAACCTTTATTATTTTGAATCTATGCCCTCTTGTTCTAGCATAATCTGATAGTTTGAAAAATTCTCCACATTCGATATTGTCAAAACCTTTAACTATTTTAAACATTTGAATTAAAACCCCTCTGGTATGTCTATCTTCTAAACTAATTAGACCTAATACATCTAACCTAGATTCATAGCTTTGACCTCTACATTCAGCAATCATTCTAGTTGCTCTCCTTTGAACTCTTTCCATACGTTCCACATCCTTCCTTAAAAAAGGTCTCCACGCTTGTATGCAATATTCTAATTTAGGTCTTACTAATGCTTTATATAATTTAACTATTACATCCTTATTACGACTTTTTCTAGTTCTCCTAATTAAACCTAAAGTGCGATTAGCACAATTTGCTGCTGATTTACACTGCTCTGAAAATTTGTTTTTATTATAAAACTTTTTATTTATTTTTTGTTTTTGTTTCTATTTCTTGAATCAATTGAATCAATTGAAGCCAACATATAAGTTATAACATCACTTGTAACATGTAACCTTCTAGCTTCTCTAAAATAACCTTACATTAGGTATACTAGTCATTAGGTATACTCCAGGTTCATTCTAGCTGACCTTGAATGAAATCGACAAGCCATAGAGGAATTGTAGGTATGCAAATAGAAATCGGCTCACTTTATGCCAAAAATTTAATGTTAACATTCATAATTGAAAACTGTAAAGTGAACTTTGAAACTGCATATGCTGTCGATGATACTGCATGGCAGCTTAAAATTGAATACTCTTATCACTATAGCAGAATTTTGTTGAGATGACAATTTTCTTTATATTTCGACTGGTTCTCTGCATTTTTAAATTTACACCTTTTGGACCTTCCTTTAGCTCATCGAACTGGTTTGTCTCATTGGTGTTCGATGTTGTCCTGCTAGACCGTTGCACTCTAAATGTTTTAAGTTGAAGAATTCTCAACCTGGTAACCCTGCATACGTCTATGCTTTATCGTCATGGTAACGGACTAATGAGGAAAGGTTTTATATTCCAAATTATTATACATATTTCTTATATATTATAAAACTTTTTCTTTATTTTTTTGTTTTTGTTTTTTATTTCTTTAAATTAGACTAATTAGTAATCACGAACAGTCAGGAAAAGATTGAGTTTGCAATTAAAGCCATACTAGTCTAATAGATATTTTTGTAGAGGTTTAGTTCTCCAGTATTATGTTGTTATGTCTCGAACATCCAGGGGTTATTTTGCTCGATTTTGGACTTGTCATTCACTTCAGTATCGGCCCCAGTTAGATTTTATAATGTTAGTTGCAGTTTAAAATATGTAAATAGCTCGATCAGTGTACAAATGCAGTAATGCCATAAAATTTGGTTGTTCCTGAGAGCCTATAGGAACGAAGACTATAAGTAATCTATTCGTATCCCAGGAACTTATAAACCTAAACCTATCCTAAATCGAAATCTTAACTTTAAACACCAAGAGATTCGAAACCTTGCACTGACCTTATAATCTTAACGCAAAGGCAAGCCTAAACCGTATCCCTAATCTGCAGCTTTAAATCTTAACCCTAACTATGATCAGAATTTCTCACTATAGAGCCTAATTATAACCTTAGGCAGTATACCCCAAACCTAAGCTTTCACCCTATACTGTATCCCTAGCTTTAATACTAAGTTGTAACTCTAACCCTCCACTTTATTTCTAAGAAATGGTTCTTACTCTAACACTTTTTCAAAAATTCCTAAAATTGCTAACACCCTGGTACTAATTTAGAATGATTAGAAAATTGCAAGATATTGTGCTTTCAAGAGTCAAAACTGTATCATTGAGACTCTATAGAACCCCTGTACAAAGCAGCTCATCATACTTAAAATATTAATTTAAAGAGTTATAAACTAGGTGTCTTAGATATCTAAAGATAACTCTCTATTTTTTTAGATACATGCGTCTGCTCTAATTTATTAAATAGGCTGGTACAATGATAAAGGCATCTTGGATCATTAACAAAACTCTCTCCACATCGAAATTTGAATGTAAAGCAGCAGCTGAAATAGGAAAAGAGAATTGCCTTCAAAAACCTTAATTTTTATGCGTTTATGACTTTATAATCATTTGTTAAAGGCGAAGTTTTAGTAGAGCCCACTGGTTTCATGGTGAACGTTTGTAGTGGGTTACTTAATAGAATCTACTGATTACTTAGTATTTCTGCAGACTGTAAAAGAATATGAACTTAGGCTCTGCAATGTGGTAGAACACTTGAGAGATGCTATAATTAATGCCATTTCTCCATTTACTTTAGTCATTAGTCTATAATCTGACTGCCTGGCCGGTCTAATGAACAATACCTTAACTGCCTGATTCTGGGATGTCCTTGGTATCAGGGATATAAAACTGGCTCTAAACCACTTTGGTTAATATAATGTCTCAATGACTTAGTGTGTAAGTCCGGTAGGTAACGGCATGAAGTTTAAAATGGCTGTACCTGAGATCCTGGGATCTATTCCAAGTAGAGCTGATCAGAAATATATCTCAGACATTCGCCTTTCAGGGCACACCTGCACACCTGCGGCTTAAAGAGAAGGTAGCTTTGAGATTCTAACCTTGATGTTGAACACACATTTTTAAAAAGCTCAACATTATAAATTGTTTTTATTTTCTCTATCAAAGAAAAAGAGAAATGTGGCAATATCGGTAAGTTATTAGACCGCGGATCAGTATGTGCGGGGTTCAAATCCTGGTCTCGCCCGCCACTGACATCGCTTTCGAGTGAGGAAACTGATTTTAACATTAGCTTTACCAGGTTTTTTATATCTGATATTTTAAATCTATATTGGCAGGCATATGCTCAGCTCTGCATTAGAATAGCATAGTTTACATTAAAATTAGGCAAAATGACGGAAGAATTACCATTTGGTCACGGTGGCACGTGTGTCACTATGATTAGGAGGAACACCGAGCCGTGCATTGGGCTGATTGGTCCAGAGTACTGGAGGAGTAACAGCCTGAAGGAGATCAAACTCTCGGAGGACTTGATCTGCAGGACAGACAAGAAGATTTCATTAAACAGAGAAATCGATCCAGTGCATCATGTTCGCGATATTCTTGCGACTCTGAGTAACAGTGAGGCTCACAGGTAAATCAGTCTTGAAATTACTTAGTAATTGATCAGACTTTTATAAATTAATCTTTCAGCAACAGCAAAGCTCACAGGTAAAGCAGTCTTGAAATCAATTAGTGATTGATCAGACTTTAATTAATCTCTCTCGCTGTAGTCAGTGGTTAAAGTTGGAGGAGTGGGAACCCAGGAGAATGGCGTTAGCCTAGCTCTTATTTTTTCTGAGGTGTGTTCCCCTGCTATGGGTCCATATACTAGGAGACCTGTAAATACATTACAGAGGGGCCCAAAAATCTGATCGTTCCCCAAGCTCTCAATTCCCACTTTAACCAATGGCTGTACATAGTGTTCGGATAAGTGGCAGGTGCAGGCACATCATATTCCTACTCAAACTGCTGGCAAAGTCCTTATGGAGTACTCCCTCAGTCAACAGGTTAATATCTTCATTATGGCTATGCCTTGTCCACACATAAATGTAATTTTATTATATTTGGGAAACAAATGACTTCTCTGCTTTCCTTAGTTCTTGCTTGGTTGCCTCTTGCGACACATCCAGTCTCAAGAGGCAACCAAGTTAATATTACCAACCAGTTTATTATTAGTAATACTGAATTATGATGTAAATTTATGTGTAAAATCTCTGTCCAGTAAAAGTTAATATTATAATACAAGTATTGCTTCTGTGTCTTTAACTGAACCGAACAGCTTAGTTTCAAGTTCACGTAAGCTTTACTTACGAGAAGTTCCAAGGTGAAGATGCATCTACTCCTGATTGCCCTGGGAGGGGTGCCCCCCCACCGGATAGGGTTACCCCTGGATGAGATGTTCCAAAGTGAGGAAGCATCCACTCCTGGTTGCCCTGGGAGGGGTGCTCCCCCCGGATCGGGTGACTTCAGGATAAGGTGTTCCTGGATTGGGTGTATCCAGTGGTGGAGGTACTCCGAGAGGGGATGTCCCAGTAGAGGTGCTGCTAGATGAGGAATTGCCCTGGACAGGGTACCCCCTGAATGGGATGACCCCAGAGTGAGGACTGCTATCTGTTAAGTCTCTTAGTTGGTCTATAGTGTTTCCTTATAGCGGTGAATGAGGAATAATTAAATTTCATCATTTATAGATTGGTTTTGTTGGCAATGGTCTGCAAAATTAATAAAATTCAAATGAATTGTAAAGCTAAATGTAAATGTAAAACAAAACAGATCTGAGAAATGCAATCACTGTTAGATAAAAGTCTAATAAAGTCGAGATTGCGCTGTTTCTTAGTGCACTGCCAACTGGCAGGTCCAAGGTATATAACGCCTCCACTCTTCTCTATCTTCCGCTTTCCTCTTGATGTCCACATATAAGTGGGTTTTTAAATCATCTAACATACCTTAAGTTAGAATCTCGGCCTGCCTCTGCCTCTTTTTTCTTCTAGATTTTCTCTGAGTATTCTTATCTGAAAGTCGAGATTATCAGTTGTAAATAGTTACTCTCTTGTTCGCCCGCAGATATTCGCGCCAGGTTCGACTGGTGGTCTATCGTCTGCGTGAACTCATCATAAACGTGAATGACGAGATTAAGTTCATGAACAGAGTGAGAGAGAGCCTGGAGAAAGAGCATGAGCACATTCAGAAAGATCTCGCTATAAATCTAGAGAGTCAACGTATTCGTCAGCTGAGACCAGCCCGCGAAAAGGTTTGTAGTTTTGAATCATTCAGAGTTTTGAATTTTGATGGGATCATTGTGATCTACCTATTGACTTGGTTTGATTTCATAGTACTGTGATCATCATCATCTTTCCTTGAATCCCAGTTTAACTAGGGTCAGGATACAAATAGACTGTCTCAAATTCTCTCTGGCGTACATCATATCATCCATCAGTCAATCACCTATTTGAGACTTTTCCATTCGTTTAAATTTGTGTAGCAATTTCTGGAGCCTAGGCGCTCACCAACCAAATGCGCTTTCTGAGGTTGATGTGGATCTTAGTGCTTTAGTCGCCTTCTACGACACGAGCAGTCACCTGTTGGTCAATTCTTCAAACAACCCGGAAACAACACAGGAAAAAATAGTACTATGATGCTCACGATATAATATGAACGATGAAAAGCCTGCATTCAAATTGTTTTGTTGTATTGCAACATGTTCCATATTATGATATTAAAGGTTTCCTTAGATGTATTCAATTTTAACCATTTGCCAGGAAATTCAGAATAGATTGTGCTTTGATCTATACCATCTGAGCTTTACTATTGCATTACTCTGTTTTTCTTCTTATTTTTAACGAAGTTGTTATGGTTTTTTTATTGTGATAGATTCACTTCTAAAAGTTGAAATGATGTGATTGCATTCTCGTTACAGTTATCTAGCAATTATCCTTATCCCTATGATCTGTTCGACTGTCAATTTAGTATGGATCTACAATTTTGCATATTCTGTCGCTAGAAATTCTATATTGACCCTGCTTGTGGGCTGGTTTACTCAACGGCATTGAGGGTAGTTTTATACGGGCATGTAATGATGAGCTTTTGACGTTTGATTTCTCACCTGAAAGTGATTTTAAGGACGTTGTTAGTGTGAAGACACTTTGAAGGCAATGTTTGAAATATTTTGTTAGTAATTGAATATAATATACATTTTACGACTTTATCATGATGTGAGTCGATTAGTCTTTGAAGTGGCAATAATTAGGCACAATATTGTGTAGCCGTATGAGTGATATTTGAGGCGCATTGAATTGCTTTTGATGAGTGGTACTTAAGTGACTTTCATTGCAGTTTAATATCAACTTAATTTGCATATGCATGGACAATTGTTTGTAATTAAATTAGTTATCTGTTACTAATGCAAAACGACAAGTTGTATAGACTAAGGTATAGTTTAGTGTTAAGTGTTCTGTCTTAAATGCATGTCCTTGTATGGGTAAGCCCTGGGTTTGAACAATGCACCTACTGATCTATACGTGGACGTCCTATCATTTTATGCTACAGGTTCATTTCATAATTTTTATTTTGAAATATTTTTTTAAATTAAACTCATTTTGTTTTTAAACTTTTCTAAAGTATTTTGAAGTAATAGTAATAATTACTAGTTTACTTTTAGTTGCGTGAGATATCTAGGGTTAAATTTCTGCAAAATCAAATGCTCTAAATTTTTGCAAGAAAAGTATTAAAATTATTATTGAGAGTTTTAGTGTAAAGCGAATTCATAGTTTATATATGTTGAAATCTGTGGTTGTTTGTAGTGTTTTTCTCGTGCTTGTTTCTCAAGCCTCTCTGTAGTTTAAGCCTCTTATAAATCGTACTTCGATTTATCTTTGTCGTAGTTTAGTCTTGCGGCTCTTGCTTCATTGCTGGACAGACTTTTAAAATACTTGTCATTATTTTCTCTTTCTAAATTTCTGAGTTCTCTTTTTCTAACGTAATTCTTCTCTTTCAAGTTAAGACACATCTCTTTTCTCATGGTAGATATACTCTATATATCTTACCATCTTTTGATCACCGGGTAGGCATCGTTTAGGATCTTACTTCTCTTCAACATATGGCTATTTCAGATTGGTTTCAGTGAATTGATCTGAAGAGCTATGTGCTGTGGGAGACATCTTTGGCAACTTTTTTAGCTGAAGAAACGGACGTTAAGCCTTTATTTTTAAACTTTCATTTAACGTGTCGTTATATCCCTTGTACTAGGTCGATAAGGCGGGGTCTTGATAGCAAGTGAAACCGTAAGTTCGGCTTTCCTTCCTCCTTACACCATCAAGTGTACACGATTAGGTTTTGATGCGCTCCTCGAAAAAGAAAAACTCACATCGCAACACAGTTTCGAACTCGTGTGGCCTCTCATTCAAGAGACGAGCTCGATACCACCTGAGTTACGCAGTGACACAACAACAACAATACGATTAGAGTGCTACTGTTGTCCATGACAACATTGAGCACTGTGGAGCAAAATCAAAGCCGATGAACAGAGTGAGGTGCCCATAAACGGTGCGAGCCAAAATCCGGGTAGTCAGTCCAAGGAAGGGTACTAGCGGAATGGAGGTTTACGTGTTGGTCTGAATTCGTGGACGTTTGGTGGATAGGAAAAGTCGAAAGAGAAAAGCTTTCAATCATCTATGAAACTGTTCGTAAAGTAGGAAAGGCTGATCAGGAATAGATATGAGAGTGCGCAGAGTGGAAGGAAGAGAATTCCAGATCTGTGGGGCAGCATGCTGGAAGGAGCGCCTAGACAGCTGGCTGCGTGAAGGAAGGCTCGGTCTCTCTAGAGTAACTAACTTAGAGGACCTAGTAGACGACTGCCTGGAGGTAGGGTGCCCCACTTGTAGTAAGTGGGACATGTAACTATTACCGGGAGTGGTGATGGACTTATAAATTAGAGAAACTGTCTTGTATAAAATTCATTCTCTAACTTTGAGCCAGTGCAAGGACTTGAGGATTAGAGTGACATGAGAATATTTAGAACTACGAAAGACTGCCCGTGCAAGGGAATTTTGAATGAACTGCAACCTATCAATCTCGCAACTGGGAAGATTTAGAAATAGGGAGTTGCAGTAATCCAGCTTCGATTGCACGAGAGCAGCACCAATTGTAGTGGCAGTCTCGAGAGAAAGAAATGGTCTTATTCGACGAAGATCTCGAATATGAAAGAAACATGCCTGTGATGTTTTAGTGATGTGTTCGTGGAATGTGAGGTGGTGGGCAAGGACAACACCAAGATTCTTCACAGAAGAAACAGGTGTGACTGTAACATCAGAAGAGAGAGCCAGGGTCACTTCGTTCAGTTTTGAAAGTTGCTGAGGTGTTCCAAACAACACGAACGCAGTCTTGGATGGATTGAGTGCCAAGAAATTGGCAGACATCCAGGATGATATCTGCTGAAAGGATTGCTGTAGACAAGCCTTTGCATCAGGATGGGAGTGGGGGTAAAGCATGTGTACAGCTGAATGTCATCAGCGAAAAGTTGATGGTCTAATGACTGTGAAGAGATCAAGCAGCTAAGTGGAGTAGTGTATAAGTTAAAGAGGATAGGACCAAGAACAGAGCCCTGAGGCACACCATACTTGAGGATGGAAGGTGGAGAAGCAGACTCTTGCACGTTGACGCTGAGAGTACGATCGGTGAGGTGTGAAGTAAACCAGGCAACTGCATTACCGTGTATACCAAACCATGAGGAAAGACGCTGTAGGAGGATTTGGTGATCGATGGTGTCGAAAGCAGCAGACAGATCGAGAGTACAAAGTCCAGTGACACGTTGAATGAACATGGCGTTAGTAATAGTGTTACAGACAGAAAGAAGAACAGTTTCAGTAGAGCGATTTTGGGTATATGCAGATTGGTATTTATTGAAGAGGTCATTAGACTTAAGATGAGTGGAGAGTCTTCGAGAGACTAGTCTTTCGGTGAGTTTGGAAATGATTGGTAGATTGGATATAGGCCTGTAGTTGGAGAGTGATTCCTTGTCGAGCGAGGGTTTCTTTAGGAGTGGAGTGACAATAGCATTTTTGAACGACAGTGGATATGTGCCAGACGACAAGGATAAATTAACAATTTTGGAAATTGCAGGTGCCAGAACATGGATGCATTTCTTCAACAGAGAAGTAGGGATAGGGTCGAGATCACCGTGACACGCTAAACTTCAATTATTATTATTATTTATTTTATATAAACAAAAATTCTACAAAAATTTAAACGAATGGAAAAGTCTCAAATAGGCGATTGACTGATAGATGATATGGTGATATGATGTCTGGCTGGAGCCAGTGGCGAAGTCGGTAAGATATGCGACCGCGGATCAGTAGGTGCGGGTTCAAATCTTGGGCTCTCCCGTCACTGACATTGTTTTCGAGTGAGGAAACTGACGTTAACCTAGGCTTTACCAGCTTTTTGTAGGACAGAGAGGATTTGAGACAGACTATTCGTATCCCAACCCTAGTTAAACTGGAATTTAAAGGAGGATGATGATGATGATGATTTATTATATATAAACGTGGCTATGGGTGGTCGCAGTGTAAGGACGGTGCTGATGATCTGCTCGACGCTGAACGAGTTCATCTCATCAATCTTAAGAAACTTCTCGAGGCTCAGCTGAGAATCATCTTAGAACAGATTCAGGTCTGAATTAATTATGAATTCAGTTTACGTGACATTACTGCAAAACTTTGTTGAACATTAATTGTAGTTAATATAATTTTTTACTGAAAATTGAATGTACCCGAGTACAAAATTGCACACATCTGGGAAAAATGTCTATTTCAACTGAACCTGGATTTGAAATCTAACCGCTCAAACCTAAGGTGACGTTCTACTAATTTAGTATAAGACCCTCAATAAATAAATAAATTAAAATTTTAATATTTGAAAAAAGATGCTTTCATTATTAGAGTAAAACTTGTAATTATAGGCCTACATTGGCTAAATTTAATCAAGTCGGCGTGACCATATGAAAATGTTAAAATATATCAATATAAAAAATTTCTTATTTGAAAGACTTTTGCAAGGTAGGTCGAAAAGTTGTCAACATAGGCCTACACTGTGTAAATTTTATATAATGGATATAAAAAATCGTAAAATTCGTATTGATTCAATTTATATATAACGACCAAAAGTGATCATATGAATTTAAGTTGAGAGTGAAATGATAGAGCCGTAATTAGCGTTATGAGTCTTATGGCGCTGTTTTAAACTGTCATTATATAATCGGTATCTGAATTGAATTTGAGAATGAACAGATGATAGAGCTAAAATTATCGTAACTACTGAGTTATTTTAAATATGAATCTTCACGCTCAGCATTACTTCAGACAGGCAGACAGACAGACAGACAAAGCTGGCTCAATATAATTATAATATATTCCAGCATATAGGTTTTGCTCAAATCAAATATGCTAAACTTGTATCTAATCAATATGCTAATGAAACGTATGCAATTAATTATTGAATATGTTATTATTGGTTTGTGCGTACAATAGGGGTCAGTGATTTTTCAGATGTACTATTAAATAGATCAAATGGGTATTGTTTCTAATGTAAGAGGCGACCAAAGATGATCCTGAAGAAATGTCACTAGCTCGTTTTTGTTGAAGCCAAATGCTGCTTGAAGATTAATCAATCTATTAAATTATTAGTTGCTAAATGATAGATTGATTAAAAGCATAGCCTTAGTTATATGAACGCGTTGTGGATCAATGTGGCCCATTTAGAGAGTGCTTAAGTAATCTTTATGCACCTGGGACCTGTCTAACGGCAGAGCACCACTGGAATGATAAGGATAAATACATATTAGCATTGATTCACTTGTACTTGTAATTATTAATATTTTATCTGTTAGAGATTGAACCAGGCTCGGAAGCGCTTAACCTGTGTGGCACGAGAGAGGTCGAGAGTGTTGGAGCTCGTGTGCTACTCTGTGCCCGCCTCTGGAGCGCAGAGCGCCTACGTCAAGAAGTTTGTAACTCTGTTGTGTCTCTCTCTCTCATAGTGTACTTCCTACTGGCAGGTCCATGGTATATAACGCCTCTACTCTTCTCTGTCTTTTGCTTTCCTATTAATTTTCGCATATGAGTGGGTCTTTAACTTTTTTAGCATACCTAATCTCGGCCTGCCCCTGACTCTTTTTCCTTCTATTCTACCTTCTATGACCTCTTTTAATAGACCTTCCCCCCTTAGAATGTGTCCTATCCAACTCTTCTTCCTATTTCTTAATACATTTATCAGCTGTCTATCCGTGCCAACTCGCTCCAGAACTTCCTCATTTGTAACCTTTTGAGTCCAGCTAATCCTCTCCGTTCTTCTCCAAATCCACATTTCTAGTGCCTCCAGGTTCCTAATATCTTCTTTCCTTAAGATCCATGTTTCACTTCTTTACAAAAGTGTGGTCCAAACCAGTTTTCACTATCTTTATCTTTGTGTCTTTTTTAGACTTTTTGTTAAAAGTTCTCTCCTATCACCAAAGGCCGCTTTTGCTTGTGCAATCCTACTGCATATTTCACTTTGCTTTTTTCTATAAATATTATTATACTCTACTTGAGTTTTATCATAAAATCTTTAACTCATTTCGATCTCAGTTGTACAACTAAACTGCTTATGTTTATTTTGATTATTTTATCGATTGTTATAATATGTTTAATAGTTGATAATTGTAGTAAATGGTTAGTAATTATAAAAAGACTGCCTATATGGAAAGATTATTTGTCATGTAAATTTAAATTTATCATTCACTTTATCTCGACGATTGCTATTCGTGATAGCAAGATCGCTGACGTTAATCATTATAGCAGAATTGCTAACGTTAATCATTATAGCAGGATTGCTAACGTTAATCATTATAGCAGGATTGCTAACGTTAATCATTATAGCAGGATTGTTAACGTTAATCATTATAGCAGGATTGCTAACGTTAATCATTATAGCAGGATTGCTAACGTTAATCATTATATAGCAGGATTGCTAACGTTAATCATTATAGCAGGATTGCTAACGTTAATCATTATAGCAGGATTGTTAACGTTAATCATTATAACAGGATTGTTAACGTTAATCATTATAGCAGGATTGTTAACGTTAATCATTATAGCAGGATTGTTAACGTTAATCATTATAACAGGATTGTCAACGTTAATCATTATAACAGGATTGTTAACGTTAATCATTATAACAGGATTGTTAACGTTAATCATTATAGCAGGATTGTTAACGTTAATCATTATAACAGGATTGTTAACGTTAATCATTATAACAGGATTGCTAGCGTTTAAAATTATAGTAAGATTGCTATCATAAAGCATTAGATTTTTACTGACTTTTGTAAGATTATGAATCGTTGTAATAACTTTGTTACGTTAAGATACAACTTGAGACCTAAGAGTGGACTGAGCGATGATGATGATTATGATGATGATGATGATGATGATGATATGTTAAGATACAACTTGAGACCTAAGAGTGGACTGAGCGTGGCGTCAGCAGCTCTTGATGACAGCATGGTTTGCTCATCTGATCCTCTCTTTCCTGTCGATAACCTCGGTCCTTATACTCCTGAGGTAACAGGACTTAAATCATAATACCATTTCTCTCACTTCTCTCTGTCTCTATTGCCTATGTCTCTTTCTCTTTCTCTCTCTCTCTCTCTCTCTCTCTCTCTCTCTCTCTCTCTATCTCTTCCATCTTCTCTCACTCTGTCTTCTCTCTCTCTTTTGTCTTCTCTGTGTCTCTATCATCTATCTCTTCTCTCTTCTATCTCCTCTCTCTCTCTCTCTCTCTCTCTCTATAATTCCTCTATATCTAATTCTTCTCTGTCTCTTATCTTCTCTATGTCTCTAACTTCTATATCCTCTCTCTCTCTTCCATTTTCTCTCTCTCTCTCTCTCTCTCTCTCTCTCTATTTCCTCTCTCTCAATTTGCAACCTATAGTGGAGGTCAAAATCAATTAACTTAAATAATAAAGTATGAGTACACATTTTTTATTGCATATATAACTCCTCCACCTTTATCTCTAGTAGTTATTATGTATTTAATCGTATTTAATCATATTAAGAATTAGTAGTGGACATTCGGTAATGTTTTGTGGTAACAAGCCACTTACTATTAACCCGCTTAAGCCAGTATTGATTTCAATAATTGTTAAGTTAAGCTTTTGAGTTAAGCTTTTGTGGTATAGAAACGAGCGTCAAATTTAGCATTGTATTCTTATAATCTGACACAATAATAGATGATTATTTGATTGCGTGCTGAGTCGCACAGGAGCGTCAGAGTGTTTGTGGATGGATGAGGTGAAACGAGTAAAAAGATTGGAGCTCTCTGTTCATAAGGATTTGTTTCGTTTTATTTAAAAAATCACGAAGTTTAATTATCTAGCGATCAAGTTGTTATCACATTTTCTCCGAGTAATAGCCTAGTTTTCAAACTCTGGTAGATCGTGTCTGACAATACAATTGTGGAATTGAAAGGGACATAAAGTTATCATTTTCCTTTTATAATCTGACATGATTCAACGGCAGAAAGGTCATTCGGTTGGTGAGGGCCAAGTCTCCAGAAATTGCAACAAGATTTAAACGAATGGAAAAACTTCCAAAAGAAGATCTATTCGTATCCAGACCCTAGTTCAACTGGGATTCAAGGGATGATGATGATGAAACAATAATAGATGATGATTTGATTGCGTGCAGACCCACGATGATGATGATGATGGTGATGATGATGATGATGACACAATAATAGATGATGATTTGATTGCGCGTAGACCCACGCCGCCATACAGGAGGCCCAGAGTGCTTTAATGCGCTGCGCCCACCTGCGACAGGACGCCCACAATCTCATCTACAGGTCGCAGCAGATCCAGAAATCAGCACACGAGTCTGTTCAGAAGGGGATCAATCAGAAAATGGCGGAGACTGAAAATATGAAAGTAATGCCTTACAGTTTAAGCTTATGTTGTAAAATTGCATCACACTTATCAATAGTTTCAGCTCTCGACATTGCAGGCAGAATTATTCCAATGTTTGTTTTACTATTGAAATGGCTTCACACTCGGATTAGATTAACGTATGTCCGTTTATTTCAACTTTTGACATTAAATTAGATCATGCCTGGATAAATACCTTGTAGAACGTTAACATCTTTTTAGATATATGAGTAGCTGATTTATTCAGCGGTGGTCTATCACTGATATATTTAATAGCTTTCTTAATGTTGACAAACTTGCTTCTCTTTAAGGCGTGGATAAGACATAGCATTTTAGAAGTAACAATAGTTTAATAACAATATTTTAATTTAATAACAATTTAATAATAATAGTTGAATAATAATAATCATCATACATCGAGACGGATCAGAAGTCGTACGTAAGAATAGACGACGAGGAGAAGGGCGGGGTCACGGTCTGGGAGGATAGAAGGCAGAGGTGGATAAATAGATAGCAATGGAAAACTATCTATGACAACAGTTATTTATTTTTATATTAGTATTATTACTACTACAAATACTACTACTACTACTAATAATAATAATAATAACAACTATTATTACTACTCTACAGCAACATCTCAAGATGGCGTCGAGTGAGACGCAGTACGCGCTGAACCGGGCCCACCGCCTGTACGACAGGACGGAGCACGCCTGGTGGCACACCAGAGGTCCAGAGTCGACCCGTGACCTGACGACCCGTGAGAGGCTCGACCGACCCACCATCAAGACCATGCAGCGTCATCCAGGCACCAACATGCCTGAGGCTCAGGAGCTCGTCCGGGTGCGACTAGTAGTTTATTATATACTGTATATATATATATATATATATATATATATATATATATATATATATATATATATATATATATATATATATATTATTGTGGGCGGGCAGACTGCCTTATAGGTCTGTGAGTTTTTAATACCAAGCTGACATTCGGTATCAATCAGCATGGAGTTTCTGTCGATTACTCCTGTTGGGAAATGAAATGAAATTCATATCCGGCTAACGTCTCGATATTGACTTAAACTAACCTAAAGATATAACTCAACTAGTTAATCTAAAAAAATTATATGTAATATTTAACAAATCAAGTTACATGAACATGTGAATCGAACAAAAACTATGATCAAGAACCAAAATTAAAAGTTATTGTTCATAGTTTTTCAAAATATATAATATCCAAGAACGAATATTTGAAACTAAACTCAATTACTCAATACTTTACTTCTAGATTTCTGTCATTTTGATATCGTTATTAATCCAATATACGATATAACATTAACAATAAATAACACCTCAATAAGTTCTATACCACAATAGTACTCGATATTGTCCCTGTGACAAAACGTTATACTTGAATTTCTCTTTGACTGAAGTAACTCTAATACTTGTAAAACTGATATTACACTCCAGATAAGACCAAAAATCTAAATCTAAATCTGTCTTCAAAACACATGTTTATAAGAGTGTGGCAACTCTCTCTGTAGATGCTTCCTTATCATTCTCTCTTGTCTTATTCTATAATCTCCTGCCTGTGTCACAGTTTAGTAAACATCTGGGGAATTCCCACCACATCCTGGAAATACGAAATACCCAATAGTATGCAAGCTCCACTAAACCGCGACATTGTTATAACTATCAATCTAATATTCAGGCTAATATAGATAATCAGTGTAACTCGTATACGCCCAGGGCGCAGACACGAATAATCTGACATGTTGTAGATTTGTAGATGAGAGATCCAATCCAGCACACGTCGTACCACTTATGTTCTCTAGACAGTATAAATTCATGCTAAACTCCTCTTTTAATTTTTTTAAGTTTAATTATTTTAATTTTTAGTTCTTTCAACTGTCTGGAGTCTGGCTCATTATAATATATGTCACTGATTCAGTCCTGGATAGGCAATAATTATAGGGTTGCCTTTGTAGTAAATACATGCTTATCTGTAGTTACTGTTGTTTAATTATCAAATTGTTGTTGCTTCATTAGCAATCTGATTGACTTAGTGACTGACTGCTTGACAGTTGACTGACTGACTGACTGACTGACTAAAATAATGACTGACTGATCGACCGACCTACTGACCAACTGACTGACTGACTGACTGACTAAGTTACTTACTGCCTGACGATTGAAGTATTGATTGATTAATTGACTGATTAAGTGTTTGATTGATTCATTGATTGAGTGATTGATTAATTGATTGATTGATTGTTTGCTTTATAGATTGATTAATTGTTTGCTTGATTGATTGATTCATTGATTGTTTGATTGATTGATTGATTGATTGATTGACAGAGTGGCGGTGAGTTGTTGGACTCACTGAGATCTACTGGACGCAACATTGGACAGCTGAGACTGGTTAGAGACAAGCTGAACGATGACATCTCAGACAAGAGAGCTGGCTATAGAGTGGACAACAGCGTGGTGAAGCTTCGAGGCAGTACCCTTCAACATCGCTGGGTGCTCCAGGCCAAGCCTGATATACTGAAGAAACAGCTGCACCTCAAGCAGTGAATGGCACTTCTCATAACAAGCTAATGGCCATCTGATGATCAGCTGATCATCAGCTGATGACTAGCTGATGACCAACGGATGACCAGTTGATGACTAGCTGATGACCAACGGATGATCAGTTGATGACTAGTTGATGATCAACGGATGATCAACTAGTTTTTCTGCTCGTCCCTTTAACGCGTATTCGATAAATCATTATGTCTACCCTGTTAGGCATCGGATTTTTACAAACGATTTTAATCTACAATGTATAACCATTTGTAGCATCTCTTTCTATATTGTATTTCTCATTTCTATTCTTCATAGTTTTGACTATATAGTTGTAATTCAGAGTTATAACGCTTTATTAACAATTTCGCTCTAAAATTACTATCGATTTAGGTCGAATAGTCTTTTGATTTCAAAAGAAATCTTGTACTTGCAGCGTTTGATAGGTTTTTCTGTGCAATTTTTATTTTTAGTTATATTTGAGTGAACTTGCTTTATATCGTTGAGGACTTCTGTGATACCGTGGTAGGACCATGAAACGTTTGATTAATTAATTAATTAATTTAAATGTAGCCTAAATCTTATTATTGTATTAATTTAGAAATGTTGGTATGTAGTATATGTATGTGCAATTTTTCCTTCCTTAAATCGCGAAAAATGTTTCAGGGATTTTAGGACAACCTGAGTACGCGTTTTTATTTCATTTAAAAACCTTCTTTTTCATTTTATGGCGGTGCAGTCCAGAAACTGATCATTAAAATTTTGTTCATTCGACAGTTGGTATTCAGTAGGTATTCAGTATGCAATAACGTCACTTAGTGATCCTGTAAAGCGATTCTATTGCATTTGCATATATCTATCGAATGTCTCAGTAGTTCAGGGTGTAGAATGACTAGTAAGGTTATGAATTGTTAAATGACTCTACCTGAGGTCGTGTGATCAATTCCTGGTCTAGCTGATCAGAGAGTAAATTTTCAGAAATATTTTCACAAATGGGCATGCTTTTGAGACTTGTTTGGGGTACTAACCCGTGGAGCGACGAAGGCTCTCGATCCCGGGTTCTAACATTCAATGAAGACACAGGAGTAATTTTTGAAACAACATTGTGGAAACTTCTGATATATTTGATCGGTAAATTTAACATCTTGGAGAATCTGATGTACAAAAACCATTTGGTGGATACGGAAATCTTTTGTAAATCTTCGTTGCTTATTATTGTACATTGGATTATGACAGAACTTTACAGTATGTCGTTTATCAGGGTTTGATCAAGCCCTTTGAGCAACGGCTCGATGGTACCGGTACATCGTTAGATTATAACAACGTAAAAAACGATACAACGTTACAGCATGCTGCTGTAACGTTGCTGACATGTAAAGTGTAAAATCCAAAAAAATAACCCCTGATATAAATGATGTCAGCAACGTTACAGCAGCATGCTGTAACGTTGTTATCGTTGTTATCAGGGGTTATTTCTTTGGATTTTACACTGCGCAGTCGATGAAAATTATTGCATTGTATTTGACTCACGTAACTTAACGTAATTTTCACGTAACTTTAAGCTTTCTACTTTCATTTTTTATAGAATTATTTACTTTGTTAAGTTGCAATTTATTACTCGTGCAACACGAGTCAGGTTGCTGAGAAATATACCCTCCGTGGACTGCACGAGGACTGCTCTAATAGTATTGCTTCTGTTGTTGTTGTTGCAGATGTCGTGGTGTCGTAAAAGGCGCCAAAGCACTAAGAGGCTAACCAAAGTCAAAATTTTCCATCGGTTGGTGAGCGCCTAGGCTTCAGAATTTGTTTAAAAAAATTCTCTCCCGTAGACTCCCGACCATAGTTAAACTGGGATTCAAGGAAAGATGATAATAATGATGGTGGTTATAATTTATTGTTTGCTTAACTTGTGGTAATAAATAACTCATTTTAATGGCTACGATAATTACTGTTCGCCTCCCGGAGAGACGGTGCCTTTCAATTGATCTCATTGCTGGCGGCACTAAAATAAATTCTTTAAATAATTTTTTACATTTATTATTTTAAATTAAAATTCTTGGAACGCGCATCACTCAACGACTATAATATTATTCTTAAGCGTTTAATTAACGTTTCGCATTTCTTCTAGTGTGATATACCGTACTTGCGATCGATGTAATTTCTATTTAGTTGGTCATGTATGTTTTTGATGGTCTACTATTCATGCGTTATACTTGAAAAATAAATAGTATTTTTAATTTAATCAAATTTAATTTTAATTTCATTTAACCTTCACATTTTTATTATTGTATATTTAATACTAATTAATCGCGGTCAATAATCCGTCCCAAACCTTACAGTGAAGTATCCTATACTTGGGAAAATATGTCTTCTTATGTAGGCTACTTTTCCATCCTCAATTTCACCAAACGCCTGTATTAGGCTGACATTGCTGTATAATTAAAATTGTGTGCCACTTGTATAACACTCACGAGATTGCAAAAATGGTAATTCGAACTATGACTAATTAGCCTATTATTCCAATGGAGTAGCTGTGACGATTACTTTGCACAAATATCTTTAGTACGCGTGCTTAATTTACTCGCGATTTTTCACATGCTTATGATGTATATTTTATCTAAAAATGTTTTTTATTTAGTTTAGAGTGTTTAATGTGATATCTGGGGTTTTATAATATTTGAATTTGATTCCTCGTTTATTTTACTTCGTATGACGAGTTGCTGTGTGCAGAGCTGGATGAAAATTTGTCCTACTGGACGGCATTTCTGATTGTAAAACTTTATTATATTCCTTTACGAGCATGATTATAAATTATATAGCATGATTATAAATTATATAGCATGATTATAAATTATATAGCATGATTATAAATTATATAGCATGATTATAAATTATATAGCATGATTATAAATTATATAGCAGGATTATAAATTATATAGCATGATTATAAATTATATAGCATGATTATAAATTATATAGCATGATTATAAATTATATAGCATGATTATAAATTATATAGCATGATTATAAATTATATAGCATGATTATAAATTTTGGTTGGAGTCGTCAGGACCGTCAGGTGCTGAAGTAAATAAAATATTTAAGTAAATAATATGTAGTAAGACTATAAATTATAACAGTGAATTTGAACCATAGATCTGCCACTTGGTGACGGTAATAAGCTGATTAATACCAGTTTAGACTAAAAAGCCTTTGTTAATGTCAGTTTCCTTACTCGAAAGCAATGTCAGTAAATGTCGAATGTCAGTGACGGGCGAGCCCAGGATTTGAACCCCGTACATACTGATCCGCGATCGAATATCTTACCGACATCGCCACTGGCTCCAGCATGATACAGACTATCCCTTTAGTAAACTATCTACCTTTAGAATGTGTCCTATCCAATTCTTCACATTTTTATAGCATTTATCTACTGTCTATCTGTACCGACTCTCTTCAAGACTTATTCATTTGTAACTTTTTCAGGCATTATAACAGTTTCATTTTAGTATTTTCAAGACGCGATTGAAGTATAATACCACATTAGTTTCTTCCAGAAGAAACTCAAAACTGTTCGATCGAGCATACAACTAATTGCACTGGTAGCGCTACTGTGGCATGTTGCATAAAGCAGCGCGTAAATAAATGTACTTAATAATAATATTTTTATTATTATCATCCCACCAGTAAGCTCAGAATCCTGCGGCGAAAAAATACGTCTTTGAACATAGAAGTGATCTCAGCACACACTTTAAAAGTAGCAGCACTGTGTGTCCAGACACGCGAATCGTCTACAAGATAGCGTGTCTCACCTGACGAGCATTGTGTCTCCAGACACGCGAATCATCTACAAGATATTGTGTCTTACCTGACGAGCATTGTGTCTCCAGACACGCGAATCATCTACAAGATAGCGTGTCTCACCTGACGCTCTCTACCCTGCTGTGGATTAGATCATCTACCAAGTAATCTTGAGTTTGATTCTCGAGATCATCAGTATATATATATATATATATATATATATATATATATATATATATATATATATATATATACAGTATATATATGTATATATATATATATATATATATATATATATATATATATATATATATATGACACTCATATATAGATGAGTGTCACGGTCTTCTGTCAGATGACTCGTGTCTACTAGGTTCAACCACGAGCGAGCTTGGTGAACGAACCCGTGACCTTCTGCTGTCGCCTGGAACAAACTGACACTGGATAGTCTGATACACGAGTCCCACGTTTCTGTATTCCGTAGTGAGTCTGAACATTACACTGGTCGACTGACTCCGTGGCATTAATGACCGATTTACAATCGACATATTGAATTGTTATTCTTAGTCGTAAATTCTGTCGTCTGCTTGTGCTATTTTTTATCCAGCCTTCATTGACAAGATCTAATTTATTACCCTATGTGTAACGTGACGCATTGTAAGTTTATTAGTAATTTAAGCTTCGGTTGTTAACAAAATAAGTTTGCGATTCATTTGATGTTTTAATACATAAAACACATTAGATGTTAATAGCACAAGAAATGTGTATCAGTTTATACCATATATATATATATATACACAATACAAATGAGTACCAGCGAGTATAATATATCCATTTTATTTTTCATAGCCGCAGTCTTCATCATATCATTAAAGTCACACATAAGTAGTCTCAAAGCATAAAAAATACCAGCCCAATGACAGAGAATCCATATTACAGACAGCATTATTGATATCAGTTAGGAATAACTGTCCCATACGGCACGTCCAGCTAATGAAAGTTTATGCAGTACATTGAAAGCAGTACAATAGACTAACCAATTAATTACTACTTAAAATCTATACATCACAAAGCATTGTAAATTAATAATTAAACATTATAACACAGCTCTTAAGTTTTACCATGAACATTTCATATCAGGAATATATAAAGTAATACTAACAATATTAAAATTGAACCATTAAACACAGCTACTTGACCTTACATTATTTATCACGAAGAAGGCTTATTATACTGTTATAGATAATCTCATTTCTATACCTCTAAATGTAGTCTATAACTATTTGTTTCCTCACTAGTTTTGTCATTAGTATTAGAAGCCAAGCCATATTTTTCCAACACTGAAGATCCCCTTAAACAGGTATATATGTACCGGTAAGCCTATATATATATATATATATATATATATATATATATATATATATATATATATATATATATATATATATATAAATATATTAGATTAGTGATAGAATTAAGTTACAGGCGGCCACCTGCATACAAAATACTTAAGTAACTCAATACCTAAATATTTTGTTTCACCATGTTTAAGGCCATGGATCATCAGTGCAGGAAAGTTTGGTTTGGCACCACCAGCTCTATGCAGCAGACAACCACAATCCGCAAGGTTTGTCGTCTTCACTTTGTTGTTCCTAGTGGCAGAATTTGATTCAAATCCAATGGTCCAGTGCCAGTTCACCGAGAGACAACAATGTCTCTCGAAGTGAACTAACACTGGTAATAACACTACATTTGAACTAATCTTACCTTTAAATCATAACCAGAAGTGTAAAGAACATTCTTCACTTCTAAATGAAAAATTTGATTCGAAAACTTCTCAAAAGAACGCTACGACTTTGAGACGACCCGCCTTGCACATCATGGTGCCACATGTAGAATAAGCCGCATAGAGGAAGTGGTGCCAGCGTAGCTAGGACTGATCCACAGAAATCTTGATAAACATGGTATCATCTTTCACGTAACCCTGATCGGGACTTTGCAGTTTAGCGTGTGGGAGAAACAGTGGGCATCCACTGGCGATATTCATATCACTGACAGGTCGCTGAAATGAAGAACTGGTTTTATCCGGTATGAAGGCATCAATGACGTGCTCACGATTATTTTGATCAATGGCCATCAAGGTGACCTTGTGAGGAAAGGGCCACTTGAGCAAAGCGTCGAAGTTTCCCCTCATAACCACGAAGAACAGAGAGATGCACTTCCCTCTTCCTGTACCATCTCCGTTTAGATAGATTCGTGCGCACATCTTGTAACCTAGAATGACGAAATGAACAGTAATCTTAAAGGCTAAGCATGCAAATCACTGTAATAGTACTCTCAACTTTGATATTTATCACTTTGAATTTAACATTTATTTATTTGTTTATTCATCACATCAAACATTAAAAACACAGGTAAAGCAAATAGAAAAGCGAAATATGGAAACGCTTGTGTGAACGGAAGATACAGGCTATAGAAGCGCTTACACATTCCGGATTTAGTTCATTAAAAGTAGAAAATTAACATAAAAAGCTTAATTAATAGAACTATAGAATCCTACGTACAAGTGTGAAACATGTTTTTCATTATTTTTTTAGTATACAGAACGTTAAAAAATACTACGAGAAAGAAAAACAAAAAGAATAACAGAAACATACCCAAATCAAACCATATGAGAGTATATCGCAAGGTCAAACATGCAAATTTAATAAGTAACACTATAGGATTATTCAAACATATAGCCTAATAGTGTCCAAATATCATGTAGTTCATAATATCTTACTAGAAAATAATTGCCACTACAAAGAGTAGATCAACACTACTCTGTGCGATCCTATAGGCATATATCAACAGCATAGCAACAGTAAGAAAGAAAAAAACCAAGAATCTAGTTTGAATCGTTAATCTGCTTAATCAAATAACGGAAAGGGGGTTGCTGGTTATAATTAGTGTATGAGCTATACTAATAAGACGTAACCAATGCTAATTCTACAACTGTGCTAATTCTGCGTTCCTTTTGCTAGAACTGGGTTCGAACCATCTCCGAGGAAGACCGGGGTTGCTGCACATAAATTGATACTTCATGTTAGGGATTTAACTCCTGAATCGAATTGTCCGAAAATTGATTCCAAAAGCCATGAAAGCAGTTCATGAGCATTCATTCAGAATATTCCTGATGATAACTAAAGCTATATAGAATGAGCTAGTTAAAAATTAGCACTTAAACTGAAGAATTGGGATACATGATGTAGATCTGTAAAATTGAATCGCAAAATATAGCGCTTTTTGTGCTCGCTATGAGTTTGCATCAATCTAATATGAAACAATGAAAACCGCAAGGCTCGAACTTAACATTAACCGAAAAAATTAAGTCCTGCTTTTGAATAAAAACAGCTTTTTAATAATGAAGCCACTCCTAATACAATTTTGAAGGGCTATATATTGCTACAAAAACGAAAATTTCATGAAGTGAGCAGTACAGTGAAACTGTCTCTCCTTTTAGACAAGTATAAGCATACGTGTTCTGTTGATGTGTAATATATCATAAAGTTACGTTTTAACCTTTTCTAACAGACTTCGCAAGGAGAATTTGATGTTTATCTTCTTTTATTGATTTTATTTTCAATTGAAACAAAACAAAACAAAACTTAAACAATGGTTAAACTGGGATTTAAGGGAAGATGATGATGATGATAATTTTTCAATTGATATGTATCAATTGAATGATTGATTTAATTGCTAGCTGACGGACTTACTGAATGATTGATTGAGCTATTGAGTAATTTATTAGCTGACCAACTTATTGACTGATTGATTTATTTACTAGCTGAATGACTTTCTGAATGGCTGATCGAGTAATTGACAGATTCATTCATTCGTTTTTAAATTGGTTTATTCACAGATTAACTGATTAGGTATGTTAGATGCTTTAAAGAACCACTCATAAATGAAAATGAAGAGGATAGCGGAAGAGTGGAGGCGTTATATACCATGGATCTGCCAGTATACAATGAACTAAGAGAGAGAGAGAGAGAACTGATTGCTTGACTGATTGCATGGATTACCAGTCTTGCTCGTGTAGAATGGTGGAGAGTATAAGCTCGGTATTTCATTAGATACAGCCTGACGACGCCTAGCCTCGAAATCTGAAATCTTCCAGAGCAGAGTACCGTCGTAGTTGGTCTGCTCCAAACACGAAACCTTCAGAGCCAGCTCCGCAACCACGGCATGCGTGGTAGCCAACTTCTGTTCCATCGCCTTCATCCTGGTTTCCACTTGCTCAATACGCTTAGAATCCTTTACTCGACTTTCTTGCAGAGAATCCGTCAGATTACACAATCTGTCGATCTCTCTGTTGAAGACGACCAGAGTACTTTCGTAAACCTTTAGATTATCTGGCATACTACCGTACCCACTAGAGGCTAAGCTCGTTGGATCGCTTTCGTTCGGTTGGATTAGGCGACCGCTTGAGGTTCGTTTTATGTTGTGCTGCACAGAGTTCACCTGCTTCATTATGTTCTTTACGTCTGCCTCCAGAAAGTCAATTCTTTCGCCTAAAGAAGACGCTCCGGATATCGAGGAAGAGCCTGTACTCATTGTTATTTCCAAATGTTTAAGTCGCCTTTCAATATGTAGGAAATGATCCCCAATATATTCAACCATGTGCTTGTTGACATTCGTTTCTACCTAAACAAAAAAATCAGGATACGATCAAGTTAAAGTAGATATTCATGATATAATATCTATAACACAACAAAATGTTCAAATGAAGCTGTTCATATTCTATAAATAAATGAATGAATAGTGGTAGACACTATAACTTTCAAATATACAACCAACATTACTGCGATTTTAAAGAATCTATCTGCACCATTTAGTGCAGTTTCCAGAAGCAGATAACAGAAAATTTCTTAATTCGTGAAAAACCTATGTTAACGTCGATTTTCTCACTAGAAAACGATATCAGTGACGGGAGAGCAAACTGATCCGCGGTTTATTATCTTACAGAAGATCTTACAGATTATCTTAGGGAAAATAGAATTTGCGATACGAATACATATGTACACAGGCAACTGTATTATTATTTATATAGTTTTTACTTTTCTTTGAAATTTTCAATATTAAGCCTACTGAAATTTGTGATTTCTTTTTAAAATTATATACAATTAAATAGAAATAAATGTATGGAAAAATAAATAAAATAAATGCATAGAAATAATACGCTAAAATGAAATAAAATACAAATAAATACATCTAATAATGTCAAATGTGCGGATACTGTGCAGACATTGATTATGCTTACGCTACTGTATATACTCTGTTACAAAAGTTAATAAGATGCTGCCTAGTCAGTTTGCAGTGGAGAAACTACGAGAGGTATAGAAGCATTCCAACCACAGCCTCAGTAATCTTGACCGCCATGCTTGTACAGAGTTCTAATTTGCTTTATTTACGTGTTACAACTAATTAACGATATTATACAAACACAATGTTTTAGAGTTGGCGGATTAACACTTTTATTATATGTAATGGTTACACGTCTAAATTATAACACGAATAAAGTCTATGTGTAATATTCTACCAAGTTAATTAAAATATGTGTCACGAACTGTTAATCGGAACTGTGTAACAACTGCACAATGACAGAAAAGATAGAACATAGAGAGGTCTTCCGGACTGTTATATACATATATATATATATATATATATATATATATATATATATATAGTAACCCAAAGTTAAATATATATATATATATATATATATATATATATATATATATATATATATATATATATATATATATATATATATAGTAACCCAAAGTTAACAGAGTTTAAAACTTTAGCTAAAACAGTTAAACCAGCATAACCTTTTTTCCACAGCCGAATTTGCATTCCTCTCCGATCTTCAAAGTCAAACATCCAATCTTCTGGTGATCTGCCATCTAAAGAAAGAGTTACCTTCATTAAATGATAACGCTAACTACATAAAGATAGTGATAACGGCACAACGATTTATTATCACTAAATGAAGGAGACTGCAGCATAACGACTGTTTTACTATGAGATAATAGACGTTATTTGTTATATAAACATCAAGCAAATATTCTCATCGCTTACTATGTCAGTGACTGAAAGTAAAGAAGTAAAACATTTTATATCCTATGATATATGCATGTGAAACCTGGGAAAGTACTAATTAAATAAAGCACAAATTAAACTGTTTTCAACAAAGATGCCTCAGAAGAATTTTAAATATCCACTATTGGGACCACGTCAAAAATGAAACATTACTCGAAAGGAGTGGACAAAGAAAATTAGATGAAATAGTTTCTGAGAGAAGGTTCAGGTTTTTGGGTCATTTACTGAGAATGTCTGAGGATAGATACGCAAAGACTGCAGTTAACTGAAAGCCAAATCAAGGAAAAAGGAAATGAGGAAGACCTAGAAGTACTTGGCTAAATACGATCAACAAGGATTTACGAGCATTAAACATTTCATGGAAAGACGCTGTGATGATTGCTGATGATAGAAACGAATGGAGGAATGTTGCCTGTACAAAACGCAAGGAACTGATGATGATGATAATATCCTATGATACTTTATTTAACAAAGTATCATAGGATACTTTGATCTATTTGACATTTTTCCTATTCATTAAGCCATGGGTCAATTTTCTCATCCTCTTGCCTCGGACTATGGACTTGCAATGTTTTGATTTCATTTTCTCTTGCAGTCCTCGTATAATCAATCATCATCATATGAGGCATTGGCGTCAGTTGATGCAGGGTCTGCTTGACACGTAACTGACATTGCCCTATGACGAGAAACCAGACGTTAAATTCTTATTGACTGATTGACGCTTAACGAACTGGCATAGGGCTACTATAGTCTCATAGTAATAAATAAGTTGTGATCTTTATTTTAAACATCATTAAAATCGAAAATAAGTTAAACTATTATCTTCAGTTGAAGCGATAGAAGTATATTTAGCAATCTACAGTATTATTTAGGAATCTTCAGTCTATATTAGAATTATAGAAATGATTGACTAATTGCCTGGTTTCTATTTAATCCAACAATATAATTAGTAATTATCATGGTGGCTTAAGGATGCTGCCATTGCTATTAGGCTAATTGAAAGCGGCATGCTATATGTAAAATAAATGAACAGAGCTATTTATTTAAAAGTCTGTTTCCGTATTGCAGGCGATATTATAAGAGACGGTCCGGCTGGCACTCGAACCGATGGCCTCCTGTTTATCAGGAAAGCGAGCATACCATTCGATCATCCGACCAGACTTGTTACTTAAAAGCCGACAACGCAGATAGGATGAAAGAAGATCATCAGTCTCACAAGCCTTTATATTTTAACACCAACGTCAACAATAAGGCGTGATAAAGGTTTAGCCTTATTAGGTTACATTGTAGGGCCTATCTTTCTGATGAATAGAGTGCTCACGAGCGAACGAGACATTAAACCGAAGTATAAATATATGAATAAGCCTGTCATTTAGTACAGCAAAACATAAATAATGTAAAAGTTGTGTAATTAAAAATTTTCTAATTTGTTAACAAATTCTACAGATAATCAACAATTTCCAACCTCTTTGATAGTTAATATCATTCCACAGTCAGGACAGGCCGGTTTCATGAACGTGCATGCCTTTAGGTGTTCCTGTCGTAATTAAAGCAAACATATGATTAAATTAATATGGAAAATTAAACAAAATAGCAAAGCGGACATTAATGATTGAATAATATACACGATTGGATATTTAACATAACGATAGACGATTACGCAAATTAAGCAGTAAATATTGGTGTAGCGCGAAACCTCCTCAGACGCCATTAGTTCGACGCTGTAAGCTACACTAATGTGTGAATAAGGCATAAGCGTAGCTTTTAGTGTAGGGACTAATAGTTAATCGGATGGAGTGTTCTTTATACAGCGTGAAACTGACTGTCAACAGGAATATGTACCTTGGACCACTTGGTGGAACACAAGAGAGAGATAGCTGCAGTGTAAATATTTCAAATATAGCAGAAAGTATTTGCCTAATAGGCCTATAATGAACATACACATACTATTTGTATATTACGAAATACAAGGCAACGTCAGGGGCTATTAATTGATTCGAAATCGAAGCACGCAATCAATCAACCAATCAATCAATTCAACAGTCAAACATTAAATCTATAATTTAATTAATAAATTAAAAAAGCTAAAGCTGGTAAAGCTAAGGTTAACGTCAGTTTCTTCACTCGAAAGCGATGTCAGCGACGGGCGAGCCCAGGATTTGAACCCCGCACAAATTTACAACAAAATTACAATACAATGCTTACAACATATTTAGGGCCTCCACACAGCTTGTGCAATGCTTAGAGTTTCATAGAACATTTGTTAAAATTCAACTGCACTAAAAATAAAATTCGGAAGCCTGTATGGCGTCCTATTTATGTAAAGCAAAACATGGGCAGGTCAAAATGAAGTCGAATAATAGAATCTACAATCGTTTACTGCTCGCGTCATAGAACGATGAAGCAAACGATTGAGAAATACAGTGAAAAATCGCATCAGAAACTATATTTGTCCAAAACTAGAGGCAATTTTAAACAAAGTCAAATATTTCTGAATTATTGATCGTTGGAGGTCTCTATATTGAACCCGAGAGCAGACAGTGAATAAGAATATGAACAATGACCTGCCACGTGACAAAACTCTAAAAGGATAGAGAGAGATATCGATTGCTAATCGATAGCTTATAGGATCAGACGGCAGCGGCTCGACACGGGGATTTCGAAACTGAAGTTGTGAATATATTGGTCGTTAGTACGATCCTTACTTTGCAGAATTCAGTTTACTTCCTCTTTCTAGGAGCAGCAGTAAAAGTAAGTGTACTATGACGCCATAGAAAGCCCGCACGAGTATATCAATAATGAAAAACCCCGTTTTCTACATTTAATTAAAAACGTCATGTACTCATTGACCGTAGCTTGACAGTATCATTGCAAATATATCATACCTATATACATAAAATCAAATGAAAAAAGTAGAAATTGTACAGAAGTATATTGCGCACTATAGTTCAAGTTTTAACTATTTTAATTACGTTATGGCAATTCAATTAAAATGTAAATGCTCTTACTTCCAATTCACCGAATTTCTTATTCCACGTGCAGCCCTCTTTGTACTTGACGCACCATGCCATCTTCTTAAATAAATCCCGTTTAATTCCATTATCAGGGTAAATCTAAATGAAATATTATAATAAATGATATAAAGAATGCATGAGAGAATTATGCATTATTCCAATATGCATCTGCATGCAGTAAACATCGATATGACAATCTATCAATCACATCAATTGGTCAATCAAGCAATCTACCATTCAATCAAGCTGTCAATCAATCAATCACTCATTCATTTAATCAAACAAATTAATCAACCAGAAGAACTACTCCTACATATAGCTTCTCTAGTTTCTACACAAGACTCTCTCTTAGTGCACTGCCTACTGGCAGGTCCATGGCATGTAACACCTCCACTCATCTCTATCTTCCGTTTTCCTCTTCATGTCAACATGCGATGGGATCTTTCAATCATCTATAACATTCCTTTTTATATACCATTATTCTTGGGGGATTCTTCTTATGACGAGGTGGGTCCCCTATGCCTTCCTCAGCTTCGACTAACATTTACTGGGCAGGAGCGTCATTCCCTGAGAATCCTGTTTACCCATCAAGACTATTTCAGTTAAATCTGAAATTAAATGGAGACTCAGTCTAACTAGAGATCAGACAAAGACCACAAGTGAAGTGAGGAGAAGCATCATGCCTCTGAAATTCTGACATTTGAATGACCCACAGCTTAAACTAGTTATTAAACTAGTTAAGCAGTAAACACAGTTATTTTGCAGGCATTCTTAGAGTAATATCAGTTTTAGTGAGACAACAAAAAGCGTGCAGTGTTTGAGCAATCTATTCTTGAGACTCCAAGGTTCAAACTGTATTCATTATGAGACACAATAAAAACATTAACATTTTTGTTGAATGCATCAGTCTCAGAGAGACAAACATATTAACAGCAAACAGTAACTATGAGAATTTTAGTAGTCTTTGCAAAGGTTTAACAGCATCAGCTCTAAAGAAAAAGTAATCTGACAGCATACTATTGGCTCGTTTACAAGAGATTTCAAAGAAAAGAATCACAGCAATAGGTATTATATAAGAATATGCACTGCATAAAGGAAAATGGATTGTAAAATAGATTACAGACAATTACCAGCCTGAATGCATAGTGTTAATTAATTGCATGGCATTAGAAGCTATCAAGTAATTATTAACAGTTAATTAACAGTAGTTAAAATCGTATGTACATTTTTATAAGAAGTCCTTCGACATCACAAAGTAACTACACTTAAAGCTGGTAAAGCTAAAAGCAGGTAAAGCTAAGGTTAACGTCAGTTAACCTTACATAAGATGCAACATAAAGGTGCTTAATTTATGCATTATGAACCAAAAAATGTTTATTTATCAAAAATTGAAAATAGCAAAATTAATCAAATTCAATGTCCCGCAATGAACTGAGCCGGTAGCATAGGCTCTACCAGTACGACGCCCGCTGGCAGATAAGTAGATTAAATGTCCAAATCCAGTGCTCGTCCATCACTGATATGCTTTCGTGGCAGGAAAATGACGCTAAACTCGGATTTGGCCTTTTATTTGATTTTGAAACGTGAAAAGACGAAACGATCGTTAGGATCTCATATTCGTAAGGGCCACTTAACACAAGAGAATGCAGCAATAGAGAAGACTGGGTCTGGATAAAATGGAAAGAAAAGATAGTCAGTACCGTGAAATCTGTCAAAAACCTCTGCCGTATAAAATCTCTAATCTTAGACTTGCTTGCTTTAAAGTTTGCTTTAAGTTAAAGGTTAAGTTGCAATTGCTTAGTGACACTGTAGCATTTTATCGAATGGTAATAATAAAAACTATATTAAAGCTTCTTGCCTTCTCAAATTAAAAATTCATAGAAATAAAATTCAAACCGTACATTTTCCTTTATCATCACGCTACGATCTTCATTGCTTTCACCATCTTCCTCTATGTCATCCTTCTCTCTTTCACAGCTAGGACATCTTGGTTCAGACTCATAGCTACAGTGATTTAAGATACAAAAGCTACCTTTAAAGTGTGAATATATTTCTGAGAGCATTTAAACAATGCATCATCAACATCATCATCTTCCCTTGAATCCCAGCTGAGCTGGGTTCCGGGTAAGAAAATTTTGTAGCAATTTCAGGAGCCTATGCACTCACCAACCGAATGCCCTTTCTGATGTTGGTTTGGATTTTAGTACCTTATCGACTTTTACAAATGTGCATTTAAACAACGCATCACCATCATCGTCATCTTCCCTTGATTCCCAGTTTAACTAGGGTGAGGATTAGAAATTTTGCAACAATTCCTTGAGCCAAGGCGCTCACCAACCGAATGCCCTTTCTGGCGTTGACATTCATTTAAACAATGCAAAAGAATCGAAAAATAACAATAAAAATTTACAACAGCATTGCCTAATTCTGCAATTTGCACCTCTATAGCTACGCAAAGTTCTGAAGCTTAACTGCAAAGAGTTTAACTACAGTCTTTAAAAGTTAAATATGGATTTCACTGTAGTATGAAATAGACATAGTTATCATTACTTTGCCTCACACGAGCAAATAAGTTACAAATTACAAGACTTTAAAGTAAAAACTCACAAATCTTAATGCATTTCGCTTAATCTTAGCGTCATGTTTATTCTAGTTACTAATATTTCCTGGGAACAACACTGTACTTAATCCCAATCCGACTAGTCACTTAGATGTTTACTGTCTCAATAATTATAAACTCCGTACATATGTCCTGCAAAATGGCTGAATGATTGCTCATGAAATCACAAATCAGTGTAACTGATTGATGGGGGGGAGGGGTAAGATATATATATTATTTAGCATACTCCCCTCCCCCCCATACCTATACTAAAGTCACGGGGAAACTGAAAATGCCTAAAATCCTACATTTGTTTAGGAAAATGTAGGTTATTTTTTCACTTCTGAAGAAACTCAGCGGATCGGCACGAATTGCAAAAGTGACCTAATTTTGGCAGTAGGGAAGCATAAGCCCCTCCTAGCCAAGGCAGATTGCACCACTGCTCCGGGACAGAGGTCGCATTCTTTACTTACACCTTTTTTAATACTCTTATACTGACGTAAACATTAGCTTAACCAGCTTCTACAGTGGTTAAAGTGAAAATTGAGAGCTAGCGAAACGGTCAACATTTTTCGGGTCCCCTTTTATACAGGGCTCCTAGTATACCAAATATGAGCCTCTACTGGGGCCCAAATTTGACAAAATTTGAGCTAGTGGAACAGAGTTCCCTTGCGCCCCCCCCCCCTCCCCACAACCACTGCTATTACATACATATGTACACATAGAAATTGCCATAAAAACAATGATAATATAGTTTACAATTTTTATTGACGGGCATAGGGAGGGGGCCGGGCCCACTGAGCCCCCCTGCATCCGCCAGTGATTACATAACAACATCTCAAACAAATACAAGTACCATTTCATTAAGTAGAGGTAATTAAAAAATACTGATAGTATAAACTAAAGAAAAGAAAGGCGATAGAGTAATTAGGAAATCATAAGCGAAGCTTATATATATATGCAGATTGATTGATAATATTACACACCTAATTATATAATCTGAACAGTCACTGCAGAATCGATGACCACAAGTCGACTGAACTGGGTTTCTAAGTACCAAGCGACACCGAGAGCACAAGAATTTATCCTCCACCTGCTCAACATTCCAAAATTCAATACTTACCAACTCGGAGTACTATATGGTAACAAAATATAGTCCTACAAAAACCATAATCACTAGCAATGGCGTTAATGAAAAGCACATTATACCATTTGTGCAAGTGATAGAAAAAAATCACAAACTCTCCTACAGCACATCATCTACGGCACATCATATAATACTTATATCAACACATACAAATTAAAGTCAAAAAGAAATTAAAGTCAAATTTTTACATACATCATCACCTAAGACACAAAGAATATAGCCCTGCGGTTTTTCTTTATCAATTAGTTCCTTAGCCATAATAGAAGTAACACTGCAATAATCTAAAACAATCAATCAATCATTCAATTCATTTTTTAATCCTTCACCTTCCAACATGCCAATATTCAATACTTAATATCTCGGAGTAATATAGGGTAATAAAATGTAGTTCTACAATAAATTGTAGGAAAATGTTAAAATATTTATCAAAAGAAATGCCTCTTTGTGCATTATACTAAATTAGCACATTACTAAAAGTTATCTTATAGCAAACAATATGACATTGTTTAATAATGTGCCAATTTAATATAGTGTATCAGGGGGTTATAAAATCCCCTCTGATATAATACTAATTTTACTATTGTATCAGAGATAAAAGTTTAAACAAAAATTTGCAGTTTATTATTAAGGTAAAAGCTCAAAACTCACAAATTGCAAAATAGACTATAACTCTGTGATTTATTACATTTGCAATAACATTAGATCAATTTGAAAAACCAAATTCATTAAGCAAAATTGCAGCCTAAAAGCAAACAAATAGAAACTAATAAGATAGAATTTTAGCTATTAAAATCAAATACATGATTTATCCTGGAACTTTCACAGGCATATTTCTTCTACAGCAAAATTTGTTTGAATAGATCTCTTTCAGAAATTCGCAAGACGGATTAAAATTCAGGCGATATTTCATATTTCCTGGATGTTCAAATGGTAGCATCTTCAGGCTTATTTTAAGAATAGTTTGCTGAAGCTGCAGAATCATCCATAAGAAGTCTATTACAGATGTGAACTCTATGTCATCAATTCATAAAACCCCAGTAGAGAAATTTTCAGTGTAATCCATATAATTTATTTTATTAAATATTGTATTCATATCTGAGAAATGCCTCATTGATCCAGGTGGTCAAGGCCACCTAAACACACTGAACTATAACTGCTACAATTAATATGCTAGAGTTAGTTTGTAGAGTCACATAAGTCACTTGAACCTAAAATGTTCATATACAAGCAACTGGAGTCTATAATACAGAACTGGAATAGGGACCTTAAGGAAGGAAGATACCAGAAAACTCCAGGCATTGGTAACGTGAATGTGGAGAAGAATGGAAAGGATTAGCTGGACCAAAAAGGTTACATCTGATACATCTAGACAATTGCTAAATGCATTAAGACGTAGGAAGAAGAGCTGGGTAGGACACATTTTAAGGAAGGTTTACTAAAGGTCACAGAAGTTAGAATGAAAGGAAAGAGAAGCAGAGGCTGACCGAGATTAGGAATGTTAGTTGATTTACAGATCCACTCGTATGCTGGCACAAAGGGGGAAACGGAAGACAGAGAAGACTGAAGGCGCTATAACAGTGAACCATCGCCTATAGACAATGCATTAAGAGAGAGATATACTAATATATACATAAATTATATATAGAGCTTAATTTCGTCATTCAAGTAGCAATATATACAAAAAGGGGGAAAAAAAATTTCTCGCTCCACAAGTAAAAATCAAGACTCCAAGTTTAAATCCTTAGTTATGTTCTTGTTTCATATCTCTATAAGTGTACATTTTATTAAGTGTAACCTAATAAAGGCAGCTCTTTGGTATATATAATTTTTTCCAATTAATACTATCCTCTGCCATCCTTTTCATCTTTATACACCAAAGCTTTTTCTTGAATTTATTTACTTTGCATACATCTTTAAAATTTCTAAAATTCCTAAATAAAATTCCTAAAAATATCCTTAAATTCCCCGTGTTTTGTCCAGGTTGTTAGAAGAATTGAACCACTGGTGACTGCATGTGTCGTAGAAGGCGACTAAAGCACTAAGATCCATACCAACGTCAGAAAATGCATTCGGTTGGTGAGACCCTAGGATCCAGAAATTTGATACAAAAATTTAAATGAAAGGAAAAGTCTCAAATTGGGGATTGGCTGGTGGTGTGGTGTAAGACAGAGAGGATTTGAGACAGTCTATATGTATCCCGACCCTGATCAAACTGGGATTCAAGGGACGATGATAATGATGATGATGCATACATCTTTAAAAACTCATCACACTTATGACATATCTTTTAAGCTTTTCCTTCAATTTACTGTCGAAAAGTAGCTAACTATCTCCACCTAACCTCTCAAGAACTTCAGACATTTTCCCTTCAATTTTCAAAATCCACATTTCAAATGCTTCTAATGTCTTTATGATATCCTTCCTCAGGGTCTATGCTACCTGCTTTTTGTGAGGTCTGGCATTATCAATATCTTCTTGTAGTCCTTTGATTCTCTAAGTTCCTTTGCTCTCTTTAAAGCTTCTGACTTTACTTTAGCCGAACTTAGCTCAACCTTTATCAGTATGGGTCTCTCGCTCACTACATTAAATTTACCTATCCTCTATACTTTTAAAATATGACTGACCTTCATATTTAACCCTTAACTAAATATATTACTTACCTCCTCTCTATCACTTTCCTCATTCTCTCCATCCGAGCTCTCTTTAATACCATGTAGTATTACATTCCGCTCTCTCTGCGTAATATGCTGTTCGGACAATTTAGCTTCAACCTCTTTCGAACTTTTATTTACTATCTGTTCCCAATCATCGTCTACTTTCACAGCGTTCCTTTATAGGTTTACTACAATTTTCTTATTGCTGGTTAGATCATTTTTTATAGTAGCAGATCTTTAGTATCATTCCTAACTTTTTTAAGATCCTCCTTTACAGTCTTCAAGTTATTCTTGACCTCGACAGTATCACTTACTGACTTCTTCAATACTTCCACTCCATCCTTAAGGTTTCCCATTTCCTCAAGTCTCATTTTCAACTTATCTATCTCCTAAAGCCCCCTCTAAATCACATCCACCGATCCCAGCTCCTTACTCAGCTGATTCAAAGTCTCTACGGTCGCCTCCAACGCAGACACAGAAACTTCCTGAGTCAAGCATTCCTTAACCTCTTTCCTAAGTTCCTCAACATCTACACTGCCTACCTTGGTAACTTGTTCAAGTATCTCCACTCTGCTTTCGATTTTGCATGGTTTGCAATCATAACTAAGCTTTGCAAATTCCTCTTGATTGAACTAAGATAAACCTTGCTCCTCTGACACATTATCAAAAATACCCAACTTTTTACATCTATCAAAAGAGACCCATTAATTCAATTCCATCGTATTTGCCACTTTCACCATAACAATACGTACACACTTGTATTTATAATACTATTATTTTAAGCAAATTAGATGATCAGAATATAGAAATGCCTGATCGTTGATGAGTTTTCTGTGACAGATAAGTTCTAATGGACTGAGCGGTGTTTTAAATAATCCATGAAAATGAATTAATAAGGAAATATTTAGACAATCATCGAGGAATCGACCAGAATGAGCGATAATTAAACCAAAAATTTCTTAAGCATAGTGTTTCTATTAAGCATAACTACTACTGTACTCTGCGCAACGTGACTCGGTGGACACAGAGCAGCCTCCTAAGCCCTCTGCCTCCACCTATCAAGATCCTGTGCAAAGTCATAAAGATCACCCTGTTTAAGGCTGAACTTAGTATATAAATGACGTATCTCTCTCTTAGTGCACTGCCTACTGGCAGGTCCATGGTATATAACGCCTGCACTCTTATCTGTCTTCCGTTTTCCTCTTCATGTCCACATATGAGTGGATCTTTATATCATCTAACATTCCTACTCTCGGCCTGCCTCTGCCTTTATTTCCTTCCATTCTTCCTTCTATGACTTCTTCTAATATAGACTTTCCCCTCTTAGAATGTGTCCTATCCAACTCTTCTTCCTATTTCTTAATACCATTATCAACTGTTTATCTGTACCAACTCTCTCCCGAACTTCCTCATTTGCAATCTTTTGAGTCCAGCTAATCCTCTCCATTCTTTTTCTCCAAATCCACATTTCCAATGCCTCTAGTTTCTCATTATCATCCTTCCTTAAGGTTCACATTTCATATCCATACAATAGTGTGGTCAAACCAAGGTTTTCACTATCTTTATCTTTGTGTCCTTCTTTAGACTTTTCGTTAGAAGTTCTTTTCTATTACCAAAGGCCACTTTAGCTTGCGCAATCCTACTGCATATTTCCATTCATCGGTTATAGTATGACCCAAATATTTGAAACTTCTTACCTGTTCCAATTTCATACAATTTATTTTGATATTTACTTCACCTTTATTATAGGACACTCTCATTACTTTCGTCTTTTTGATATTAATCTGCATGCCACATCTAAATGCCATACCATTCAGCCTATCCATTATCTTCTCCAGTCCAGTCTCGCTGCCTGCTACCATTCCTTGGTCATCTGCAAATCGTAAATCTTGTAACAGTCTTCCTTCTACTTTTATTCCTTCAACCATGTCTTCCATAGCTTCCTCCATCATTGCCTCAATTGGCGTATATCATATTATATTGTTTAATTAATGTGTATTTATTTCCCATTCCTACCCTCATTTTATGGCAGTCTATATATTTTAAAACTTTCCTAATTTGAGTATTTTCATTTAGTCTAAGCATATGGCCCATCCAACTATGTCCTTTTTTTCTTATAACTTGATTCCAAGGAGTCTCTTTTGTTCTCTCATATATATCTACATTACTAATTGTGTATGGGTATTGAATTTTTAGGAGATTTCTTAGTACTTTTCTATTAAAAATGTCTATGTCATTTTCAATGTGTTTTGTTACTACCCTTAATTTACTATTAAATACAAATACGGGTTTAATATAAGTACTAAACATTTTTATTCAACATTAAGCTTTAGATTTTGTTAGTTAATTTAGAACAGAAGACAGGAATGCGGAAGACACAGAGAAGAGTGGAGGCGTTATATACCATGGACATGCCAGTAGGCAGTGCACTAAGAGAGAGAGAGAGAGAGAGTTAATTTCGATCTATATTTATTAAATGCCATCATTGTTAATTGTTTACTATGAATTGTATCATTTTCTGTATCCAACATACTACCTAAATATTTAGTATTTTTCCAATTTATGTCTTCATTGTTGTTTGTTATTACTATTTTCTCTGTTTTATCTTTATTTTTAGATCCCTTCTTATTAATTTATTTTCAACATATGTTATTAATTCATCAGAATTCTTTTGTCCAATAAGAATCCCTCCTATATCATCTAAAAATTGTTGATGTCTTATTTCTGTATTACTGTGTATTCTATTCTAATATGTGTGGCCATTAAGTTCTTTAGGTACATTATGTTCTGTTTTTTTTAGCTACATTGCCAGTTAGAAAGTAAACATAACATAACATAACAACAATTAGAGTGCTGCAGTCATCAATGACAACATCGAGCACTATGCAGACAAAATCAAGCCAGCGAGCAAAAAAAGAAGGTCCAAAAACAGTGCAAATTCCAAAATCCAGAAATTCAGTCCAAAGTAAAGGGAGATAAAGAAAAGGTGGTTTGGGCGCAGGTCGCTGCTCATGGACACTGGATGGAAAAGAGAGATAGAAAAGATAGGTCTTCAACTGCTTATGGAACTGCTCATAGAAAAGCAAAGCCTGATGTGATTCAAATGAAGATTTCCGAAGATTGGATGGAAGAGAATTCCAGATCTGAGGTGCAGCATGCTGGAAAGAACGATTAGATAGCTTAGAGCCTGAAGGTAAGCTAGGTCTCACAAGAGTAATTAACTGATAAGACCCAGTAATAGCAGGCTGCATCACTTTAATCAAGTGAGATATACAATTAAGTTTGTCCAGGGATAGTGATGGACTTATAGGTTAACGAAGCTGTTTTGTAAATGATACGCTCTTTAATCTTTAGCCAGTGCAAAGACTTCAAAATAGGCGTAACATGTGAGTACTTGGAACTACAAAAAATTGCTCGCGCAAGAGAATTCTGAACAAACTGCAACCAATCAATCTCACAGCCAGGGAGATTTAAAAACAGGGAATTGCAGTAGTCCAACTTCGATTGCACAAGAGCAACACCATTTGTAGCAGCTGTCTCACGCAACAAATATGGACGTATATTCGACGAAGATCACGGATATGGAAGAAACATGCTTGTGAAGTTTTAGTTATGTGTGCGTGGAAGGTTAGGTGTTTATCAAGGATAACACCGAGATTTCTCACAGAAGAAACAGGTGATATGTTAATACCCGAAGATAACGAAAGAGTTTTCCCATTCAGCTTCAGAAGCAGTTGAAGTGTCCCGACCAACAAGAATTCAGTGTTAGATGGATTAAGTGCCAAGAAATTAGCAGACATCCAAGAGGATATAGACTGAAAACTTTGTTGCAGGAGGATTTCAGCATTAGAATAGGAGTTAGGGGTGAAACAAGGGTACATTTGAGTGTCATCAGCATATAGTTCATGATCAAGAGAATGAGAAGAGATTAGAGTGCTTAGGGGTGTTGTATAGAGGTTAAAGAGGATAGGACCAAGAACGGAGCCTTGAGGCACACCATACTTTAAGTGAGAAGGCGAAGAGATGTACTCCATCACTTTCACACTAAAAGAACGATCCTGGAAATAGTATACTAATGTTAACATTTTGTTCAATTCTTGCTTTTTCTATTAATAACTTCAAAGAGCATGCGTTGCCTGTAGTGCTTCTCCCTCTTCTATATGCCGCCTGACTTAGTGGAATTTGATTATCTGTTTTATCATATATTCTGATATATTATGATGCACACAATTTTCCTTAACGTATTTAGGAGGATTGTGGATCTAAGGTTTTCTGCTTTCCTTTGTATTATTTGGTTTTATTAAGCAAAAAGCATCTATCTAAATTCGACCAAATACACAAACTCGGTTTCGCCCATAAGCGCAAAAAACCCCCTTAACGATCCTTGTTTCAGACAGCAGTCTAGACAAATGGACTTCCGCCACGATACTCCACCATAAAAAATTAAAATATAATAAATAAATATATATAATATTATATATATATATATATATATATATATATATATATATATATATATATATATATATATATATATATATATACAATATATAATGCCTAGCTTTATGAAAGAGACCCTTGCAAACAACGAAGTATTAGAGAGAGAGCTTCTTAACAATATATAAGTTTTAACAAGAATCCATTATGTCATCAAGGAAATACCAATGGAAAGTTTATATGCCATTAAATCCTGACCTGTTTCAATGGTAACTTTACCTTGCGAACCAAAATCCGGGTGGTCAGTCTAAGGAATGATACAGTATGATACAGTAGTGGTGTTAGGTACAGTTTGGGATTTCATGTGGTTGAATGAGCAAGTGACGGGGAAATGGTCAGATGGAGAATGTGATAAAATGTCAATGCTCGTAGGATCTAGTGCTGACTGGGAGGAGTAATGACAAGGTCTAAGGTGTGGTTGTCCAAGTGTGTGGCGATGTTAACGTGCTGTACAGCATTACAGGATTTGAGTAGGCTATTGAATTGCTGGGTTGAGTGATCAAGTGGTTGATCAACATGAATATTTAGATCACCGGTGATGGCAAAATCAGATTTGGATGCAGTGAGAGAGGAAAGCTTTGCAGCAAACTCCGACAGAAATATAGAGAAAGGTTTGGCATATGGAGATGACAAAGGGGGGCGGTACACTGAAACAACGTGCAGTGTACAAGAGTTAAATTTAGCAGTGGCTGAAATAGCTTCAAAACTGGAAAATTTATGTAAGTGACTGCTTAAGAGTGTGAAAGGCGTCCTAAATAGGAGAGCCACTCCACCACCCTGTAACCCTTGATTACTTTGCAGT
>CAJHZI010000705.1:2547500-2577500 GCA_905160935.1 Enchytraeus crypticus | reverse complement strand
ACTACAAGGGGGTCTGGGGCAGAGGCTCCGGTGGGGTCCAGGGGTAAACCCACAGGGGGATCGGGGGCAAAGCCCCCCTGAAGCCGATTTTTTCACATTTTAAATTAAAAAACTCAAAGTCACTTAATTTATTCTCTCTGAAACAGGTTAATATTTGCATTATAGGCGGGCCCCCCATAGGCCCTCCGATAATTTTTTAAAACTATATTTTTATTGTTGTTATGGCAATTTCGATGTGTAAATATGTTTGTAAGAGCAGTGGTTGGGAGGGGTGGGGGTACGAGAGGGAACTCAGTATCCATTAGCTCGATTTTTTTTCAAATATGGGCCCCACTAGTAATAATAGTATCATAGCTTCCCGTATCACGGGCAATGCTAACGATTTTTATCTCTCTTAATATATGTATCAACACAAAGTGAGCAATGCAATTAACTGTAATGCAGCTCCGAAAAAGGTAACGCTAAAGACATGTTATTGCAGGAAAATGAATTTATTGATCAAGAAAATTAAAATGGAACATTGAAAAAATTATGAAATCAATAAAGGTGGGGTGGGTTGGGTGGGGTGGGGGAGTAAATAGCTCAGTCATAGCCTTAGGCCTATGCACTTACACTTTCAAAAGATACTAAATATTAGTTCATAACTTGAAACTAATTCAGCATACGTCTTCTCTTGACAATATTCCGGGTTTAAATGTTTCACTACTTTACTGTTGCAGCCTCCACCGTCAAACAAGCATCGGATCGTTTATCGAATTAGGTGTTGATATGATTTGACTTTTAAATTGGAAAAATCATGGTCAAAACTATGTACGATTTTATGGGTGAAATTTATCTTTTGTCATTGTCATAGACTATAAATTAATCGAATGAAAGGTGACAGAGTGACATCAGCTTTTTATACATGAATTCTTGTGTGAGAAGCTGATGTGATTCTTAAAAACACCATGCTGCTGAAAATGATTCTCTCATAGCGCACTGCCTACTGGCAGGTCCATGGTGTATAACGCCTCCACTTTTATCTGTTTTTCGTTTTGCTTTTCGTTTCCACGTATGAGTGAATCTTTAAATCATCTAACATACCTAATCTCGGCCTGCCTCTGCCTCGTTTTCCTTCCATTCTACCTTATATGACCTCTTTTAATAGACCTTCCCCCCTTAGAATGTGTCCTATCCAACTCTTCTTCCTATTTCTTAATACAATTATCAACTGTCTATCTGTACCAACTCTCTCCAGAACTTTCTCATTTGTAGCCTTTTGAGTCCAACTAATCCTCTCCATTCTTCTGCAAGTCCACAGTTCCAATGCCTCCAGTTTCCTACTATCTTCCTTCCTTAAGGTCCATGTTTCACATTCATACAATATCGTGTCCAAACCAAAGTTTTCACTATCTTTATCTTTGTGTCTTTCTTTAGACGTTTTTGTTAAAAGTTTTTTACTATTTCCAAAGGCCGCTTTTGCTTGTGCAATTCTACTGCATATATCAGTCTCACATTTCCCGTCATCGGTTATAGTATGACCTAAATATTTGAAACTCCTTAACTGTTCCAAATTCGTACCATTTATTGTGATATTAACTTCACCTTTATTATTAGACACTCTCATAACATTGGTCTTTTTTATATTAATCTTCATGTCACATCTCAATGCCGTATCATTCAACCTATCCATTATCTACTGCAGTCCAATCTTTCTGCCCGCTACCATTCCTTGGTCATCTGCAAATCGTACATCTTGTAACAATTTTCCTCCTACTTTTATTCCTTCTTCCAAGTGTTCCATGGCTTCCTCCATCATTGCCTATCAAAAATGATTAGGCCTATAAATAAAAATCAATTTTCTTTACCCCCCTCCCACGGTAAATATATATCTATATATCCAGGCTTAATCCTGAACTGGATAGAATGTTATAGTAGCCTATAATTATTAAATAATAATGACAATTAAAGTGCTACTGTCAATAATGATAACATCGACAACTATTGAAACAAATCCAAACCAGTGAGCACAAGAAGTCCAATATGGTGCAAACTCCAAAATTCAGAAAATTAGTCCAAAGATAAGGGAATTGAAATATAATTTATACTTGATGATGCTAGAAATGATTAGCTTTAAACTTACATTTTCAGTGCTCTCATAATCTAACTATTTTTTTAATTGCCGAATTTAATTTCTGCTACGGAAATTATTATTATTATTGAGAGTTAAATCTCGGACATTCACTGGATTGGCTACACGGAACATGGTATAAATTTACGTAACGGTTCAAACATGTGATATTAAAGGTGATAGATATCAACATAGTTGATCATTTCACTATAATTCATGTTTACTTTACTGTTTAATAATGCTTAGATATATATGACTTTAGAGCTCTTATAAAGTAAGATACGTTTTCCTTGGTCAACTTTTATGTTATCGTATAATTCTTCCATCTCATATTTTTTATGTTTCATTTTTGCCTGAATCTGTTACATTGCTATGTTATTTGTCATATTGCTACAGTCTGTGGTTTGTCAGATTGATAATGGAAATAAAAAAGAATAGATAAACTAATTAAAGAAATGGAGGTTTTCGTGCTAGTCGCAATGCAAGAACACTGGATGAAAAATGTTATCTAAAATACTATATTTAGTTATATATATTCATGTATATGTGTATATATATATAATATATATTGACATATATATATGTATACATATAATATATATTCATTGTAAATTCTTTGTAATAAAGTGCTCTTTCATGGGCAGGTCCATGACACATATTCGTACTCAGAGTTTGCTTTCGCGCTCCATATGGAGCACATCACAAATCAACACGTTTTTTGTTTAATAAAAAGTTATTCTTTATGCGTAGGCTACCTGATTTAGCCTAGAGACTATATGTTTGACTATATATGGCTTCTGAGGTAATTCACCGTTGCCTCCCATAGTTCTGCTTGCTTACTCGCCATTTACGACACATGCAGTTATATAATAATTATATAATTGCACGTTTGTTAATTAAATATTAAAATAAAATAATCAATAAATAACCTTCATCAGTTGTTGCATCTCGAGTACAGAAATGTTAAGTGTTACAAGGCTCTAACCAATTAACTAATTCTAATTAGCTAATTAATTACTAATATTATTGCTTGCCATCTGAAACATGATAATAATAGAAACGATTAATTATTAGGCCTACAAGTAAGAAGAGATTATAGGGGATTTACTGCTGATAATGCATAGGACAGAGAGTAGTGGAGAAGGTTTGTTCGTATCCCTACCCTAGTTAAATTGAGATGAAAAGAAAGATGATGTGTTAAATCAAGTGTATTTTAATTAGAAGCGCGGTTTATTGACTGGCGGCTTTGGCTAGAGGCTCATCGACAGACGCTGATGGTGCCGGCGGGTCGTAGGATGAGAGGGGAGGGCAGGAACAGATGAGGTGCTGGTCCCCGTACACGTCGTCTATGCGCCCTACTGTCGGCCAGAACTTTGTCTCCGGCTTTATGTAACTCTGTGTTAAAACAAATGTTTCATTGTTAATTTGGAAAGAAAGAAAGAAAGAAAGAAAGAGAAAAGAAAGAAATGAACGAGAGAGAGAGAGAGAAGAAATGAAAAAGAAGAACTGCCTAATCGAGAACTGCCTGTAGCGAGAGCTCACTAGTGTTGACGGCAGGCCGGTATTTAATGGGGCTTAGGGGGTCAGGGTCCCCTACTACCAAAGGCGGCCCCCACCAGAGTCTTCAGATTTTTTGAGAATTTAAAATTAATGAAAAAGTTAATTGAATATAAAGTAGTAAGACTTTTAATGTAACTGTTTGCGTTCAACTGATGGGGGGGGGGGGGGGCTGTAGCCTTCATAGGTTGAAAACTTCCCCTGAGCCTTTGGCAAACCCTTTTTTTACATTTTTGCTTACATTTGGGGTTGAAGCCGGAGATTTCCTCTGTCACTGGTTTCTCACTTCCTCTAAAAATGATTTGAAAAATTGACCCTGCCATTAGTTATCCCCCTCCCTCCTTATTTCAGTTTGTGCTCGATTAAGATTTTTCTGCTACATTAAACTTCCCCCCCCCCCCTATTAAAATATTGACTAAAAAACTTGTGAAATCAAATATGATAGCGTAGTCTGCTAACCAAAGGAAATGCAGCAAGTTTTGTTGAATACGGCCGGTTCCATTCATTTACAGCAATATCTACTAGTGTATGTGGAGCCATCTGTAAAATATAATATTAAATTTGTGAATCATTAAAACATTTTCATTTTTACTTTCTGCGTAGCCTTTTTTCTTCAGTGCACTGCCAAGTGGCAGGCTCAAGGTACAGTACATATTCATACTCAAAGTCTGCTTTCTCTCTTCATAAGAGCACGCCTTAGATCAACAGGTTAATCCCTTTACAAAGTCTATGCCTTATCCATACCTTATGTTGCCTATAGCTTGGAAAAAGTATGGCTTCTGAGGTGGTTTCCCGTTGACTTCCTCGGTTAGATTGAATAATTACCATTTAATCCTGGGGGAAAATATTTTATGGTGAGGTGGTTCCCCTTTTTTGCCATCCTCAGCTCCTGCCTTAGTCGCCTCTTACGTACACGCAGCAGATTGTTTACGGTTGCCCTATTCTGCAGTGGTCAACCACACCCGAGTACAACAAGGGGTTCTGCATAGTAAGAAAACCTTATATTTCACTTTATTATATGCACTATTCTACATAGACCTTATTGTAGTTTATCTAATATATTAACATTATTAATACTGTCTATTCTTTTCATTTGATTCCCCATAATTTCACTCAAGACGTATAGAACTTTCGTCTAGAACGGACAGTCTAATAGACTAAACTAAACTACACAGTTTTCCTGCACACTACGCAGTTTAGTCTAATATTTACTTAATCTTAGTTACCTATCTAATCCTTTGAAGGTTCGAGATTTTACTCTAAGGTTAGCTAGGACGCAAATAGAATTGTGATTTCAGTTCACTGTAGGATCGCTCAGTTACGCGATTTTATATTTACTTGATGCTCTCCTCAATGACCCATTTTGGCATTCAAAAAAGGAGGTAGTGAAAGAAGAAGAGATACTTGATACAAGTTATACGATATATTTTTGGCTCCAGGTAACTGATACAGCAACTGATAAGAACATATAGTGTAATCTGCATCCTGTTATAGCTATATCTCAATGGTTTTTTCATTATTAATAACGCCATTATTATTTCATCACCCTTTAGTAGTATTTCAAATGCATATGTATAGGCCTGACCTTTAGAGGGTTAATCTTGATATCCAGCTTTCCCGTTTCAATCAACTGTATTTCTTTGCGTATTTCTAAATATCCAAGCACAACAAGATATGCACTATCTTACGATATATACGTAATATTGCAATTGAAAACAATCCGGAATGAAAAAACGTTAACCGCAACAAGTTCGCAATTAATTTGTCAATTAATATTTAAACAATGCAAATCTTAGAACCTGCTTTATGTGCACAACTCTCTGAATCGAAAGCAACTTCGTCGCTATCTGACGTCACGCTTAACGAACAGTGAAACAGATTGCAATGATCTGCTCTAGCTACCGTCGATGCTGATAATTTTTGCACCACAAGCCACCCTTCTGCTACACTATTTGGTTGTTCGATCATACGATACTTCAAGATATAGAAAGTATAATTTTATTATGCAATAATTATAATTTAAATAAATACATGTACCTAGATTTGTATTTAAGGAAATAGATAAACTGTGTGATAGTTTTAGATTGCCTAAAAATTGCTTGATGGTTCTGGACAATAAAATGTATTATGGAACATAACACAATTTATTGTCCTGAACCATAGTGCTATTGCTAAATTAGTAGCAACTCTATTTAAGTTTCTTATTTTACGCTATGATTGGTCTATGATCGTGTGTGTAGGCCTATGTGTGTATATGTGCGTATGGTGTATCTTGAATCTTGATCCTGTCTGCTTATGACGAATAAAGAAATAAATATAGTTTTAGCATAATAAAGGCATAAAATAATGATGATAAGATTTATTAGAAATATGTAAATGCCCCAATAAAGGTATTATTTTCGTTCATACGCTATTCTCTTCTGTTGTAGAATATTTGTTAACTGACATGAAATGCGCTAAATGAATAAATAAATAAAATAAATAAATAACATCATCGTACCGATGAGAGCGTCACAGAACCTGTCTAGCTCAGCTTTGTCCTCAGACTCTGTGGGTTCAATCATCAGACATCCCGTGACCGGAAACGACATGGTGGGAGAGTGGAATCCTGCCAACAACAACAACGTTTGTATTAAAACCTACGATTAATGACTACTAACTCAGATTAACGGTGGTAATGTAGATTTGTTTAAGTATATCTTTATTGACATATTTTAAACCTACCAAGCGGATATGTTTGACAATATATCGAAAAAAAAATCCTCTAACAAGACTCTCTCTCTCTCTCTCTCTCCCCAGTGTTCTACAAATTGGCAGATCCAAGGTACATATTCATACTCAGAGTCTGCTTTTACGCTCTATCAAGCGCACTCCATACATCAACTAGTTAAGCACTCCACAAATCCAAAACCGTATTTAGCATAAGATAGCTTAGCTTGGGAATATATGACATCTGAGGTGATTCCCATTGCCTTCCTCAGTTCATGCTTAGTCGCTTCATATGATACGTCCAGTTGACAATTGGCCTATTCTTCAGTGTCCCGGATACAACAAGTGAAGAACAAGACTAACATCTAATAATAATATTTTGGAATTGCGATAACTCTCACAAAAATGGATCGTTTTGCAAAAAGATTATTATACGTTAGTTATCACCATGCTCATAATAGCATAATATAATACAAAGAGTTATAATGATCGATGCTGAAAAATAGATATAATAAATATTAACTAATGAAATACAATAACATTCAAAGATTAAATCAAGGACGCTGTAGCTTTAGTTGCAAAATTTCACATTAGAATGACAAGTAAATGTCTATAGACGTAAAAACAATTTCATTGTAAGTATATACTGATTGCACAAAAATGCAAATAATCTTCATTCAACAGGAGCAGATATTAAACCGTAGTCTTGCAGACGCTTAGCGATGTCTATGACCTCCACGCCACTCGTTTGTTTGAAGCCCCGGCAGTCAATGATAAACTCGTGCGCACAGTAACCTGGACGTAGGAATAGAAGACACGACGTAACCAACAGTATGAAGTGTAAAACACCTTTATGTTTATAGCAAAAGTATTATATTAATTTATATTAATACTAAATTTGATCAGGCCACTAATTGCTCCAGAAAACGAGGAGCAGATAGGTCTCAGAAAATCTGGGTATGTAGTGTAGAAATTTTCTTTAACGCGTTGGAGTAAAATGTAACGTATTGGAAAATGCTTTTCAGAATAGACTTCTGTGAGCTTTATTTTCCGTGAACATTCCAGATTGGACTTCCGTAGGTTTTATTTCTAGAAGAATTACATCACTAGATGAAAGATTAAGGTCTAGGTTTAGAGTGATGTTACACGTCTCCCGACTTCCTGAACCAGTATAATTAAGTAATGTTTATAAATATTTGATAAAAATACTCGAGAATACAATGACAACTGGCCAAGTTCATTGAATCTAAGAAACGAATAAAAAGTCTAGTAATTAAGAGGTTTAATTAATTAATTAATTATTACTAATAGTAATTATTACAATAGTGGCAATTGATAGTAACAATTGATAGTAAGTAAGAGATTCGTCACCATGTAAGAATAATTTCTTTTTTGCAATAAAATAGAACACTCAAATTTCAGTCTTGCAGAGGTACATGTATAGCTGCTGCTTCTATTTTGGCCTTCTGCGACAATGCAAGTTGACTCTCTTTTATTTAATGGTTAAGAAATTTAGTCTATACTAGGCTAGTGAATAATCGTATCGATCGTTTGATTAGTTGATTGATTCATCATCATCATGATCTTTCCTTGAATCTCAGTTAAACTATAGTCGGGATATGAATATAAAGCTTTTTCATTCCTTTTGGAAATTTTTGTAGCAATTTCTGGAGCCTAGGCGCTCACCAACCGAATGCCCTTAATGACGGTGCGGATATTAGTGCTTAGTCGCCTTTTACGCCACGTTCAGTACACGGTTTGTCTATTCTTCAGCAACCCGGACACAACATAGGTAATTGATTAAGTAACATTATTCATCTAATCACCATCTTATCAATTTTTGTCCTAACTTACCGTTATCATTAACGAATAGAATGTCGTAGTGCTCCTGCAGACGTTTGGCCATGTAGTTAGCATTCAAGATGGCGCCGATAGTCGATTCTTTTAGACCCTCGCCCCCCATCATCTTAATATAGGCCCACGAGATGGCGAGAATCAGACTAGAGCCGTAGGGGCCCGCGCTCACTGACCCAAAACCCTGCTCGGTCGATCCGACAGGTGGCGACACAGGGTGTGTGGGCAGGAATGGTGCCAAGTGTTTTTTGCTATAACCAGCAATCAATCAGACAATCAATCATACAATCTATTAGACAATCAGTCAATCAAACAACAATCAGTCAATCAATCAAACAATCTAATAGATAATCAGTCAGTCAATCAAACAATTGTTAGACAATCAGTTAGTCAATCAAACAATCTATTAGACAATCAGTCAATCAAACAACAATCAATCAATCAGTCAATCAAACAATATATTAGACAATCAATCAATCAATCAAACAATCTATTAGACAATCAGTCAATCAAACAATCTATTAGACAATCAGTCAATCAAACAACAATCAATCATTCAAACAATCTATTAGACAATCAGTCAATCAAAGGAAACAATAAATCGATTTATCAAAATATATGTCAACCAATTGAATCCAAGTTCTTTTTGAAAAACGAAATTGAGAAATATCGGAAAATTTATTTAAAAAATAAACTGAACAAAAATTTTAATTCGATTAGAAATATTTGGAAATCATTAAATACTGTTACTAGCCATAATAATAAAACAAAAAGTTCCATTGTATAGCGCATTCACATAAATAATCGTACTATTACTAACAAGCATGAAATCGCAAACGAGTTTAATAGCTACTTTGTCAATATGGGTAATAATTTAGCCTCTGCCATTCCTAAAAGCGATACTGACTTTAAAATATTTCTCTGTGAAAATATCCCCCATTCTATTTCCCTTGCCCCTACCTCAGCTAATGAAATCTTCAGTGTGATTCAAGGTCTTAATTATAACTCATTTACTGGTCATGATTCAATATCCACCAAAATTCTCAAATTGTCTGCCTATTATATCTCCAATTCTATGTCTTTCATCATAAACAAATCTCTGGAACAAGGTTACTTTCCTACTACTTTTAAAATTGCGAAAGTGATTCCTATTCATAAAAAAGGCAATACGGATGATATTGTTAATTATCGACCTATAGCCTTACGTAATAATATGAGTAAAATTTAAAAAAAAATTATTTACAAACGTATCATTGATTTTTTAAATACCTTTAATATTCTATATGAAAATCAATTTGGATTTAAGAAGGGGCACTCGACAATTGATGCGTTAGTTAGTGGAATTAATATGCTCAAAACAGAAAATGATACAAATAATCGTGTTCTCGGAATCTTTTTGGACCTCAGTAAGGCCTTCGATACAGTTGACCACAATATTTTACTCTATAAGCTAAATAACTGCGGAATTAGAGGTAGAGCTATGACCTATTTAAGTCATATCTATCAGATAAACATCAATTCACTGTTATTGGCGATACTACCTCTAGCATTAAACATATCTCAATTGGCGTACCTCAAGGCTCACTTTTAGGTCCTCTTTTATTTCTAATTTATAAATGACATTCAATATGTTTGTTCTAATGCGTCTTTGACCTTGTTTGCTGATGATTCCAATTTATTTGTATCTGGTAAAAATCTAACTGATCTGTTTCAATCTGCCAATCTGGCCTGCTCCCAAATAAGCCTTTGGTTCAAGTGCAATCGCCTCACGGTAAATTATTCTAAATCGGCATTTATGTTATTTCTTCCTAAAAAAGACGATGATGATATTATTAAATCTAATGATCTTTCCATTAACTAGATATGTGCTTAATTAATAGGATTCATGTCGTGAAATTTCTTGACATTCTACTTGACGACACTCTTTCGTTTAGAGAGCACATCAATTTCTTAGTCTCACAAATTAATAGTTTCAACGGCATGCTTTTCAGACGAAGAGACTATATCCCTGATATCTTTCGCAGAAATCTCTATTTTGCCCTAATTCATTCAAGAATTCAGTATGGTATTGAAATTTATGGCAAATCATCTCTTAGGCTCCTACGTCCACTTCATGTTTCATGCAATAGAGTTTTAAGAACATTGCAAGGTCGAAATAGATGTTATAATGTGAATAAACTATATTTAAACTATAGAACATTAACAAATCAACTACTCCATAAACTATCTATTTGTAAACTAGTTTATAACTGTCTGAAATGTGACGGTTTAATGTCAACGGTTGTCAGAGACATATTCAATACTCTACAGTTATCTCACCGCTATAATACCAGGATGTCAAATACAAACTATATATATTCTAATGCCAACTCTGCCTACTTTTAAATCTTATATTTATGACTGTGTCTTCGAATGGAACAAAATTCCTATTGACATTCGTAACTCTCGTTCACTAAAATTGTTTGTTACTAACTTCAAAAATTATCTTAGTTTATTGCTTGAGTAGTGTTTGTTATCGGAAATTTTGTTTTTTTCCATATCTTTGATGGTATGTCCTATAATGTCATGCTTAAACGTTTAACTTTTGGGTATACGAAATTTCTACTTAGTACTAGGTGCACATGAGATTATTTGAATATGTATTTCTGTTTATGTTTATGTACACGTGTTTATTTGCATGTAGGTGCATTTTTATGCATATTTATGTACACATTGCTTCTATTTTTGAGTTGATTTGCTTTGTTCATTTTTAGTTTGCATATTAATTTTTTAGTTTGTACTTTTATGCATGCATGATGAGTGATCAACTAGATAGGTTTTCTTAAACCTCTTTGACGGCCTAGTGCGTGTGCATATTTGAGTGTTTTTTTAAATAAAACATAGTTCTCTCTTTTATAGAATAAATCAGTCAATGAGTAATCCAATATGAAATCAATCCCTTTTTCACTATATCAATCAAATAATTAATCAGGATGTGTCATAAAACGTATTTTTATAAATCAATCAATCGTTCAAGATGAGTAAAAATAAATTCTACTTTAATGTGAATTTCGCACTATATAGTTATACTGTAAAAATTAAACTAAAACATCCGTTTATCACCATTATTTACATATAGAAGTATAAATCAATTATTAATTTCCCTCAGAAGTAAACTCTGAATTAATGAACTTAGATAATCCCCTCAAATCAAGCAGATTCCACTTACACTCCGATGGGGCCCATGCCAGGGCCTCCCCCTCCATGTGGAATACAGAAAGTTTTGTGAAGATTGAGATGTGATACGTCTGAACCATAGTCACCGGGTCTGCAAATCCCAACCTAATATTTCAAGAAACATACCAATAACTGAATAATATCTGAAAATTTCAATATAATATTTCATTAAACTTACCTAAAGCGCATTTACATCTGAAAACAAACCTAACAGTTCAACAAATATATCAGTAATCCATTGATATCTGTAATCTCGAAATTGTAGTAATGCAATCTATATCTTCTAAACCTAAACTACTGCATAAAAAATATATCAAGAGGTAAATTACATCTGCAAAAACCATAGTAATGATTCAACAATTGCAAATGCCAATCTAATTCTTCAACAAAAATATCCATTAGTAACCCCTTTAATACACCTCAGTAAAATTTAATGGTAAATTATAAAGGTCTCCTCAATTCTAGACAGACCTCTTGCTTCAGACATAATTATGCTGCTTCTATTAACAGCAATTAATTTTTCTATTGTAGATTTCAGTCTGATGAAAGCCATAGCTCTAGATATCCTATTCTGCTTGCAACTGTCTTAGTGAACTGATTACATGGTGCCATCAGGTTATATCCGACCTCTGGTGATCATGTTGACAATATCTTCCAGAATCTAGTGTAGTAGGCTACTAGACCTTCGAATTCTACTCTACATCATCAAAATCATCTTCTCTTGAACCCCAGTTTAACTAGAGTACGAATAGACCTTCTCACTCCTCTCTGTCCCATACCAAATCATCTGTCAATCCCCTATGAATTAATGTGTATTAATATAAATAACTACATGTGTATATATGATAAAATTTGAAGAAAGGTAACTTGAACGTACCTGAGCGTTCATATTTGCTCCATCCAAATAAACCTGACCCCCGTGATGATGAACTACGTCGTTGATCTCACTAAAAACATATGATAATTTAAAAATTATGGAGAGGCTTTAAATTTATCTATGATTGTTCGGCTTCCCATACACCAAATTAACTGTCAGAGGCCATCTATTTGCGTCGTATTTTTAGTAGGTTTAACGTCAAGGTGAGAAGCCCGAATGGCTTCTCTTCAAGGCGAAAAACCCGACAATTGCCTTGGTTTATTCAAATTACCGACCAACTAAAGCAGCAGTCAGAGTAGGCCGAGTGATGATCCAGTTCTCAATGAGAAATGCACACAAAATATATTCAAATATGTAAGGTGCAATAGCTATAGAATAAAGCATGAATATCAGAGTGAGCTAAACTATATATTTTTTCAAATCGTTATCATTTTGTTTATCAGGTAGCATTCTACCAGCTTGCCCATTAAGGTAGTGAGTATAGACGCTTAATAACCCATGCCCATAATATTTAATATCTGATATTTTAAATTCAGAGGGTTACCTTCGTCGCACCTCCCCGCCTACAAAGAGAAATTTCACTCACATGGACTAATTAGAAGTCTAAGAACCTATAAATTTACCACTTAAAGGATTAATCATTCTAAAAGGCACACTGACCGATATATCATTGTCATTATTTTTAAAGTTATGTTCCAATATCAGTTTTGACATAACTTCTTTTGGTTTATAGCTTTTAAGGTGATTAAGAGCTGATGAGATTGGACGCCGACTAGAACAATGTACAGGTAGTTTATATTGAAAGATGATCTTAGATGATTCTCTTTTTGTCTCTTTCTACTCAGAGATATTAACAGGATTGTGTCCGTGACACTCAAGGAAAATCAAACCGTACGCAGCATGTGTCTAAGCGGCGACTGAGCAAGAACTGAGGAAGGCAAATGAAAACATACCTCCGAAGATCTATTTTTATCCATCCATTGATTACATGGATAAGGCATAGTCTTATGCGAAGGGATCACCTTGCTTATCGAAGGAGTACGCTATAGGCAACATGAAACATGAACTTTGGACCTGCCAGTTGTAGCAATTCTAAATATTAATCGAGGGAAACAACATGAAGAAAGTGTTTATGCGCACCGAATTCCTTCGTCAAATACGCCGTGCGTTGAAGGATATGTAATCATCAGCGAAGCCAACTGTTTTGAATGCTTTTCTGCCTAAGTACAAATAACCAAACTATATAATAATATATATATATACATATACATGTATATATATATATATATATATATATATATATATATATATATATATATATATATATATATATATAATTTATACATGTTTATATATAATATATATATATAATTTATATATAATATATATATATATATATATACAGAATTACGTTGATAACGAGAGTGGAATACCCCAGTTCCCAAGGGTGCAATACTGCCCCTCGGGTACCCCCCCTGTCCCAGTGCCCCTTATGCCCTGCGGTAACCCCGCGTAACAACGGGTAGCCCCGGGTAACTACGGATAACTACGGGTATTTACGGTTAGCCCGGGTGATCCGGTGTACCGCCGGGTATCGGCGGTATCCCGGTAACCCGGGTACCCCCTGGTGGTGTTCCCGGGTACCCCCCTGCCCTGGGTACCTCCGGGTGCCCAGTTCTCCAGGTTACCTTAGTGCCCCGGGTACTCTGGTACCCCTGTACCCGGGTACACCGGGGTATCAGGGGGCACTAGGCACTGGGTACAAAGCAACCGGGTACCACGTGTACTCTTACATACCCGTACCACACCCGAGTCATAGGCTCCCCCATGCCCCGGACACCCCGTGCCCCCGGGGCATTCCTCATGCCTGGAGCAACAGAGAAGCCCTCGATAAATTTTCCCTAATTAATGAGCCGAAGCTCGTACCACCAATCTCGGACGAGAACGTCTCGAGATCGACGGTCAGACAGAGACGGGACTGACCGTGGTCAGGCCTTATCTACCACCTCAAGCCGTAAGAGAACCTTGCGGCCCCTTGTTACCGTCTCAGTGAACTGATGACAAGTGTGACTGAAGCCCTGAGCGCTCGCCTTTTATACTGCCGGCCTCAGAGGCGCTGCGATCACGTGACCGATTACAACTGGATATGAACCGGTTAAGTAATTACCGCTCCATCTGATCCTAGAGTGTCCTAGTTTTTAAATTGTAAAGCTAATTAGGCACTCCTTCTAGTGTTCTGCCAAATGGCAGCCCCAAATTTCATATTCTTACAGTTTTCTTGCGATCTCTCGACAGAGCTTTTTCATTTATCAACAAGTTGATCCTTTATGCTCAATAAAGGATCAACTTGTTATCAACTTGTTATAAGGATATTGGTCGTGTATTTTAAGTTTTTTGCCCTCCTCTGCCTTTCAGCAGAGGAGATCTTCAGCGCCACATAAATAATGTTAATTTCTTGGTGCTTTCAAGAGCTCTGCATCTTAAATCATCAGGAAAAGAAAAACCATATGACAGTTGACGAATGCACTATGTAAATGTTGTTAAATTAATCGGCTCTAAAAACAAGCACCACTTCAGACTGGTATATCTGAATTTTCAGACTGAAACGGGGTCGAGTGAAAAGAATCATAAATGGCAAGCGAAGTTAGATAATAATTGACTACAAAAACATCGAATGTATATTTTACCTCTAATGTAATTTTATTTTATTTTATTTGTATTTTATTTTCTCTTACTTGTATTTTATTTTGAATCTTAATATAATTTTACTTGTCAGAGATCACTGTGATAAAAATACCTTGAAAGTCAACTAGAAAAGCTCATTAGATCAGTTGCACTTAATTTCTATCTCGACTACACAACATGACGAGAAGGACAGTGGATTTGAACTGATGGCCTAGTGAGCTACAGTACAATATGGAATTTAACAGACCAGACTACGGGGCCAGCCCTATAGAGTCTATTATGCATGCAGGCAGGTTCTATAAGGTTAAAGGCTCAACGATCGACACACGCACTATTTCTTGCAAATTCATTATGCATTAATAACGTACGATTATGTCTCTCTCGCTCAGTACTCGTACAATGGTCTAGTAGACCTAATCAATATTGTTGACAGTATCTCATAGGCCATGCCTGACTCATTCACATGTTGTCTATTTTAAGTGGTTTTGTGATAAGTATTTTTCAGCAGTTTGATTCGAGATTTCAGTGTTCATTAATTATGGATTCATTAACTATCAAAATGCTATATTATACAATACACATATTATACAATACACAATACACTGGCTGGAGTCAGTGGCGAAGTCGGTAAGATACTCGACCGCGGATCAGTAGATGCGTGATTCAAATCCTGGACTCACCCGTCTCTGTCATCGCTTTCGAGTGAAGAAACTGACGTTAACCTTAGCTTTTTTAGCTTTAGCTTTAGCTTTATATCTACTTTGATATTAAAGTTTTTCTGTTCAATACTTTTTAATATCGTTAAACTTGCTATTTCTTAACTCACATTTATTCATGACTAATAATACTTATAATACTCCTAAAAATAATATTTATAATATAATTTTATATCTTAAAAAGGCAATTAATAAAATAATACTGATAAACTTACTAAAAGAAAGGCTACCATAGCTTATTTTTAGATAGATATTACCACGTAGTATATGTTTAAGCTGTGATGTTATGAACTACTTTCTATATACTCAAAACAAGAATTTATCAATTTTAATCAAAAATATAAATATATAAACACACCTTCACATCTTACAAAAGCTAAGAGCGCAACTGAAAAGTACTTGAGATCTCTGACAGTCATAACAGAAAATATTTAAAGGATAAGCCCGATTAACCTTCTTCTTGAGATCTGACAGATCTACCGCACCGTTCTTGGTAACCTTTATGACGTCAATCTTCATGCCAGCCATTGAGGCGCTAGCCGGATTCGTACCGTGAGCTGACTCAGGAATCAGACAAACCTGCCAGAGCAAACGTCTTTTGTTCATTAGAATAATGTAGAGTGTTCTTCATATAATAAAAATATAATTTAGTAGCGTAGCTTCAATTGCAGGTCTCCGATATGTTGGTAAGATATTCGACCGCGAAGCAGCATGTGTGGGGTTCAAATCCTGGGCTCGCCCGGCCCTGACATCGCATTCGAGTGAGGAAACCGTTGTTAACATTAGGTTTTTCTTCTTTTTCGTAGATGCTCACCGAAAATATATTATTAGTAGATGAATTAAAAATGAAGGTTTCATAGCCGCTTACCAAAACAGTTTATATTATATGTTTCCATACGAAAATTTTAGTTGTAGTAAACAGTCTTATTACTGCCTGACGCAGAATAAGATAGAATACTTTAAAGTTGATCTCAATCAAAGTTGATCTCAATCATGCGTGGACACAATTGTCGATGCACAACTATGAATTAATTAAAGCAGTAAAATTATTTTCATTTTTGCTATATTTTTAGTAAATGCATAAGTAATGCATATACTAAATTGTACTCTACCACATTGTTAACCTATGATGTAAAAATATTAACTCAGTGTTTGTCATTGGATGTCGAAAACTGTAATTTTTATTTTATACCGTACTGCATTGCTTTTCCGAATTGCACATATTATTATTTTTGAATATATGTGGGAGTAGAATGGCCTTGAACACAGCAACCCTTCTTGGTAAAAATATTCTCTCACTAATCGGGTTTTTGCCAAATACAATGGCATTATAGAATTTTATTTTTAAACATAACTCTTAAACGCTGACATTACATATATGTATATATATATATATATATATATATATATATATATATATATATATATATATATATAATATATTTATATATATATATATATATAATTATATATATTATATATATATATATACATTTTTTATATTATATATGATACATAATATATATTCAAATGCTGCGGCATTATTATTATTGTTATTATTGTAATTTAGTATTTTATTTTTTATTTTTATTACTGCAGAAGTACTTACATTTCTCTGGCCCTGCCCTATAGAATTCAGGTAGGCCCTGATTGCCATTAGACCTGCATATTCTCCTTGAGCTCCGCTGTCAAACCAGCAGAAATTAAATGAATCAATCAAGCAATTAGTCAGAAAACAATCACTATCGTCTAAATCGTGCATTCAGTTAGGTATAAAATCATTTGTAAGTTTATAACACGATAGGGAAAGCCACGTTAAACCTCCAGTTATTCCTTCGGCAGTCGTTTCCATTAGTTTAAGCCCACTCAAGAATTGTGATAATTTGTAGGATTTTAGTGACACAGTCAGTCCATGGTAGATCAAAACAGTCCAGCGTTACCATTGAATCATAATGATCAATGCAATGACTTTAAATCAATGAGTGGTAGCTTTTTATCACAACTAGTAAAATGGCGCTATAATGAAAATAAGCAAGTGGTCTTAAACTTCTGGGAATGGTTGTAGCTAATATTAATAGAATATATTTCAAATGAAATTAACTATAGTCCTATGCCAGCAATGCCGTTATTTAGTTAAGTTCTCACTTTAAAATATCTGACGAAGACCGTAAATAAGCTAAATACAATACAAATTGTAAAAAGGTAAGCTTAACTCGCATGCAAAAATCAGAAATTTTTTAGCACATGAATTCATGAAGAGGAACGGAAGATAGAGATGTGTGAAGTCGCTATATATCATGGACCTGCCAGTAGGCCGTGCACTAAGAGAGAGAGAGAGAGAGAGAGAATCCTACCTGTTTGGTTGAAATGATATCTTATCATATCCTGTCAACTGGCAGAGATCTTTCTCTAGCTCGTTAAACATCTGAATGTATCCAAGGACTTGATCCTGAGGTACAAACGGGTGAATGTTGGCAAACTCTGGCATGCTACATGGCTAAAATAATAAATACAATACAATAAAATGCAATACAACACAATACACTAAGTATTTAACGTCGGGTTCTTCACCCGACGTTAAATACTACGTCAGGGACATCGCCTTCGGGTCGAAAAAATAACTGTTTAAACATTTACACAAATTATAGAGCTGAGTTGATAGACAACCGCTTTAATATGTACCGTATAGTTCTGCGTAGTATTAAAACAACTCATAGAGCTGAGATCTTAACCAAATGAATTTGTGAACAAGAGAATCTTCTTTTTGATGAGACTGGAGAAACAATCGAAATAGACTGCACATGGCTGGAACCTGTGGCGATGTCGCTAAGATATTCGATCGCGGATAAGTGTGTGCGGAGTTCAAATCCTGGACCCGCCCGTCACTGACATCGCTTTCGAGTGAGGAAACTGACGCAACATTAGCTTTACCAGCTTTTACATTCATTTGGATGGTTTAGCTGACTGCTTAATAAATTACTTTAAACTATCACTCTAGATTATTTTTTACTGCAGATAACAAATACTCGCTCTACACCCATTCTATTATAAATTTAGCACCGTCAACAACATATCATTATCTAAAAGAATAAAAGAGCAAGGTCTATTGACATAAAAGTTTTAATGACATTCTATGATGTATCGGTTCAAAGTTGATCGCACCATCATTTCGGTAGTGCTGTTGAGTTTCATAGTACAAGAGCCGAGAGGTATCATCGAGTGCACCAGCGACACATCCTTGTTCTCCAGGCTCTTCATGTACCTCATTATGTTCGTCTCTGAGTGATATCTGTTGTTAATTTTAAAATATATAAATATATATATATATATATATATATATATATATATATATATATATTTACATATACTGTAAATCTAAAAACTATATAATCTATATACTATATATTTGAGAGAGACTATATATACATGTATATATATATATATATATATATATATATATATATAATATGTATATATATACATATATATGTATATATACATATATAGATTTATATCATAATAAAAGATGATGTGATTTATATCAATAGTATCATTTGAGGATCTCTCTCTCTCTCTCTTAGTGCACTGCCTACTGGCAGGCCATGGTATATAACGCCTCCACTCTTCTTTGTCCATTTGTGTTGTGATATACCATTATTTTCTTGGGCATTTGAGGATAATATGATTTATATCACAACCATAATCAGAAGATGATATTATCTATACCAGCAGTATGATTAAATGATAATATGATTTATATCAACAGCATTTAGAGAAACCGTACAGAAGAATTAGGCAAACTGACAACAGACAATATTTAAAAGAAGAAAATTCAAGCTAAACGTACTTGTGGAAAACTGGATGTGTAAGATAGCTGCTTGTTCTCTTGAACTCTGATTGCAATAAAGAGTTTTCAGGAGTGTCGTTCATTCTTTTCGTCACGTCATTCTAGATATCCAATCAATCAATCAATCAATCAATCAATCAATCAATTGTTAAGTAGCTCGTGCTAATATTATTTCAGATATAGTAAGTTTCATATTTATTCTCAGCTCTTACTCCATTGCCTCATAGTTTTCGATCTACATGGATGTTTAAATTAAGTACATAGTGAAATGATTCATAGAAATGATGATACTTGATAGCTGGTTATATTTATCACCTTTAGGCCTAATCTCATATGCTTTAACCATCTAACTCTGTAAAACTGTTAGAGTGAAAGCATTCATACAGTTGATTATAAAGAGATATTTTATGGCACAGATAGTGAAAAAAAGAAAGTCCATTTTAAGCACTATTTTAGAACAGTATTTTATTTTCATTTTGTAATTTTTGCACAATAAAATAGTCCAATTATTCAGATGATTTGCTATTTAAATTAAATAAGTTCAAGAGTTTTATAAAATAGACTAGTAAGTAGTTTGTTAGTACGCACATATTATGGAATCTTAGGTATGATCATCACTAATAATTCTTTTTCGTTAGAAGAAGACCAAACAGGGGATTTTGGATGATCTAATAACAAATTCATATATAGAGCTGAAAAGGAAGACTGAGGATAGAATTGGTTGGAAGAGTTATATGTCATGGACCTGCCGCTAAGCAGTGCACTAGAAGAAGAAAAAGAAAATCTAATCATCATTTATAATTATCGAAGTGTACGTAAATAAAAGACAAAGTTAATAGCAAACATACCGAAGTTTCTTGGCTTCCAAAAATATATAATAAATCACTGATGTCACTGGCCTCAATCGTTTCATCTAGAGATATGCCCACCTATTCGACAGCGTAAAAATGAACATAATATAACAACAATTAGTGCTACTGTCATCCGTGACAACATCGAGCACAATGAACACATAGAGTAATGATAAGTAGATTTTAACTAATGAATATATTACATTAAATAAAATCATAAACATTATAATTGGCGTAAAGAATTACACACACGTACAATTAAAACATCACTTAACTCTAGGATGAATCAAAGTATAGAGTTTAATTGAGAGAAAGGCCGAAATTGAAAACTTATTTTTACTGTATAATAATACTCAACCAAAGAAATGCAAATTCAAATATAATTTAACCCCAATTCTTCTGAATGTATCATGTTCTTAAATATATTTTGAAGGATTTCACTGAATTCCCTAAAGAATAAACTTACAAAAATCTATATATTTTAATATTCTTAAATATTTCATTGCTTGCATATCGTTGGCAAACAGTATAGCAGTATTACCGTTAGTCTACAGGGTGAGTAAAAGAAATGATTACACCTGCAAAAAGTTTGAATATCTCAGGCTTTTGTTAATATTTTCCAATAAAACTTTTACCAATTACTAAAGGACTAATTTCTGATGGGGTGGCCAATTTTAATCCATTTTGGTACATAGATTGGACAGTTATGCAAGTTTCAGCAGAGCAACCACCCATTTTACCTAAAAGGCGTTTGCTACAACAGGAAGGGCAGATTTAACTTCATTGACGAGAAAGTAAAGGTGAACTCTCAGTATTACGTCAACACTTTGCTTCGGGAGCTGTTTGATGATTGCTATGCTCTTCTACCAAATGGTTTCGTCTTTCAGCAGAATAGTGCTCAGGCGCATGCATCTCGTCATGCACAGGAATGGATCAGTGAGAGAAACCCGAATTTCATTAAGTAGAATGAATGACCTCCAAACTTTCCCGATCTAAATCCACTGGATTTCTATGTCTGGGGAACTATGCTGCATCTCTATCAGAAACACCAGCCGACGCCTAATAACAAGACAGAACTGCAGGAAGTGCTACAATCGATCTGGAAGAGAGTGCCTCAAGCTAGAATCAACAAGGCTGTCCTAGCGTTCCGAAAGCGACTGCAGTCCTGCGTAGCAGCGGGAGGAAAGCATATCGAATAGTCAGCAATGCTAGCAGATACAACTGGTTCTTTCTGAACACTACAACGGCCTTTTTCATGACCAAAATAAAACAAAAAATATATATAATTTGTATTTATAATGCATTAAAAAATGGGGGGTTGCTCTGCTGAAACTTGCTTAACTGGCCAAGCTATGCACCAAAATGGATTCAAATTGGCTACCCCATCAGAAATTAGTCCTTTAGTAATTGGTAATTGTTTTATTGGCAAATATTATTATTTGCCATATTAACCAATTAGTCATATTAACCATTTAACCAATTAGCCAAAAAGGCAAATATTAACAATAACCTGAGATATTCAAACTTTTTGCAGGTGTAATCATTTTTTTACTCACCCTGTATACTAACGGTAATGCTGCTATGCTGTTTGCCAATGATATGTTACCAATGATATGTTACCTTTAGTAATTGGTAAAACTTTTATTGGAACATATTAACAATAGCCTGAGATATTCAAACTTATTGCAGGTGTAATCAGTTTTTTTTTTACTCACCCTGTATAATAGACATTTAAAAATCCTAGCGAATTACACTACTATAATCGGATAACTGGGGTGCAATAATGTCAGACAATTTTTGCAAAAAGTGAAAGTTTCACTAGTAGGAAAAAGGTATTAGTATCTTGGATACAAAGTTAAACAGAAAATAGGTTAGAATAATAAAACACAAATCGTTCGGCTGCTAATAAATACGTTTTATTAGCTGCTTTATTACATTTCTTATCACAAAGTTCTTACCTACAATTGGAGTAAGGACTTTGTTCTCAGGAAATTTGATCATTAGACGAAAGTACTTCTTCAGCACAACACGACACGAGTTAAAGAAAATATAGTATTAATAGAGGGGAGGGGTGGGGTTAAGCTACATTATCAAGGTTATCAAAACATCGTATATAGTTTTCTTGCCTTGTTTGAAATGTGAACTTTTTATGGCGAAGTTCAAATAGTGAAAGAAAACAACAAAAAGAGAACAACACATAAAAGAGTGTCAAGTTCATTACTTTGCAATACAGGTTATAGCCACCGTCTACTGCGAGTGTCGCCAAGAGAGACAACAAATTAAGAGAAATGTAGTGTTAATCGACCAAAAATCCAAGAATATTTTAAGGTAACTTTACAATGGAATTTGATAGGGGCTTAGTTATAAAGACGGAAATAATTTAAGTATGTGATAGATCGAAGGAGTCCTCTTTACATGTATATTATATATATTATATTATATTATATTATATTATATTATATTATATTATATTATATTATATTATATTATATTATATTATATATATTATAGTATATTATATTTCATTTTATAATTTACTTATTTCATTTTTAATTAAATAAATTACGCGACTAATTGACTCCTGTCTTAGGTCGAGGAAGTATTCTTTGTTGAGCTTGAAGGCAAATACTGATTCAGAACATACACATTACATTAGTCATTACTATAAACAATAGAGAGAGAATCAGGCGTTAAACTGAAAATATACATCAAATACTCTCCTTCAAATAGAAATATTTTTAACAGCAATAATTCGGGCACACCTCCTATAAAGTTCCATCTAAGTGAGCCGACACAGCTTTTCTTTTAAAGATGCCTACTCTACAAGTACATGTAGGTACACTAATACTATACGACTCCCTTAGACAATAAAACATATGAACACTAATGCAGTTGTATGAGATCGCGTGAAGTACAAAGTACAGGGCCGAAGAGGTTATCATAACAATGTCATCAAACATGCGCCAAATTAATTTTAGAATAACTGCCCAAGCACACGCATTTGTCCAGAGTGCAGAGTACTTTCATTGTAATTAGATTACAAAGTGTTTATTTGATTCGCGATAAAATTGAAGGCCGTAAACAGTTAGATCTCAATCGTGTTTGACGCTTACTGACTTTATCATCATCGTCATCATCGTCATCTTCCCTTTAATCCCAGTTTAACTAGGGTCGGGATACGAATACACCTTCACCACTCTCTCTTTCACATACCATATCAATAATCAATCCCCCATCACTCCCTTCGTTTTAGAAAATTTGTTAGCAATTTCTGGAGTCTAGGCGCTCGACAATCGAAAGCCCTTTCTAACGTTGGCTTGGATCTTACTGCTTTAGTCACCTTATACGACACGTGCAGACACCGGTTGGTCTATTCTTCAAAAGAGCCGGACATAACACGGAAACGACTACTAACTTTCTAATCATCGAAATTTCATATTTAGTTCAAATACTAATATGGATTAATCTCAATGAAACGAACAGAGTCGCACTTCCTTTAAACTATCGCTGAATCACTTCAATAGTGAAAGGTGGAATTGCCAGCTGCTGGTCGCTATACATATGAAAAGCTGTTATTTTCAACATCCACAGATTAAGTACCAAGAAGTTGTCGTAGTTTATCTAATCTCTGCCGCTTCAACAACCAATGATAGAAGGTCTTTGATATTGACACAGAACAGAGGAAAAAGGACGTTAAATGTTTGCCTCTAACCGTGGTTTATTAATATATTGATAAACATTTATATTTATATTAGCGTTATAAAATGTTCACACAGGAGGTGATATAATGAATCTAAGAATAACGAGCTATAGAAGAGATTGATAATTTTTGTACAATTATAATCATTCAAATAATAATGATAATATTTGCATCAATTTCTATAAGTTCACTTGTGATGTATAAGCATGATGGAGCCTTCCTTGTAATAGAGAGCTCTACAACAAATTAGCTTCATTGGATGTCCATTGATTACATTTAGAACCTATTGAGTACATTAAGACATCTAATCCTCTCCATTCTTCTCCAAATCCTAATTTCCAATGCCTCCAGTTTCCTAATATCTTCCTTTCTTAAGGTCCATGTTTCACATTCATAGAATAGCGTGGTCCAAACCAAAGTTTTCACTATCCTTATCTTTGTGTCTTTCTTTCGACTTGTTGTTAATCGTTCTTTTCTATTACCAAAGGCCGCTTTTGCTTGTGCAATCCTACTGCATATTTCCGTCTCACATTTCTCGTCATCGGTTATAGTATGACCCAAATAACTGAAACTCCTTACCTGTTCCAATTTCGTACGGTTTATTGTGATATTAACTTCACCTTTGTTATTGGAAACTCTCATAACCTTCGTCTTTTTTATATTAATCTTCATGCCATATCTCAATGCCGTAACATTCAGCCTATCCATTATCTTCTGCAGTCCAAACTCGCTGCCAGCTACCATTCCTTGATCATCTGCAAATCGTACATCTTGTAACAAATTCCCTCCTACTTTTTTCCTTCTTCCAAGTCTTCCATGGCTTCCTCCATCATTGCCTCAGCGTAAATGTTAAACAGCAGCGGCGAAATGCTACAACCTTGTCTTACTTCACGTCCTATTTCACCTTCTTCTGAGTATTCTTGTTGAATTTTGATTACTGTTCTTTGATTCATGTACAAGTTCAAAATTAATCTTCTATCTCTCCAGTCAATTTCTCTTCTTTTTAAGATATTCATCATGGTTATCCAATCAATCCTGTCAGAGGCCTTCTCGAAGTCTACAAAGTATACAAAAACGTCATTTCCATATTCTAAGCTTCTTTCGCAAAGAACCCGCATTACCCCTATTGCTTCTCTTGTGCCGAATCTTTTCCTAAAACCAAATTATGTCTTGCTCCGTATCATCTCTGCTTTCGACTGAATGCAATTATTTACTATCTTTAATAAGATCTTCGATGCATGAGGTATTAAACTGATTGTTCTGTAATCCGAACATTCCACATCATTGGCTTTTTTGAGAATTGGAATCGGCATTGACTTGGTAAAGTCGTCTGGCCAAATACCTGTAGTGTACACTTCCATACATACCTCCATTAACTTTTTGAATGTTTCTCCTTCCAACATTTTCAAGAATTCTGCTGGGATTTCATCTATTCCGGCTGCCTTCCCCTTCTTCATACTGTTAATTGCAGAATAAATTTCCTCCTTCATTATATCAGGGCCCCTCTTGGGGCCTCCAAGCATTTAAAATGACATAAATCGTAAACAAAATTTTGGTCAATTAGTTTCCAATAATTTATATTCATTAGTACGTAATCATTAATTAATTAACTTATCCAATTAAATAACAAATTACTGTTCAATTACATCGTGTTCATTACTCACTTTTCCGTCCTCGAAGTATCTTAAATTAATTTCTTTAGATCGAGCCCGTGACATGATATCTTCAAGAGAGTCCTTAGGCTTCACTGTCAGAGTGTCGAAATAAACTTTTGATGTCACTTGATTTCCTGCATCCTCAAGACCTACCAAGAAAAATTGGCACTATATTTATATTTGGCATAAATTCTCTTTTCATCATCACCATTTTGACGTTTTGTTTCAACAGCCACTGTAGTTGAAAATGTAGAATTGTAGAATTTTTAAATTTATTAATGTGGATAGATTTCTTTTTCCTGATCGGAAACTAACGTAACAGAGGTACAAATAATTAGACCGTAATAATTAAAGCAATTATTAATTATTATACATCTATGTCTCAGAAAGGCAACGGGAAACCACCTCAGAAGCCATATTATTCCCAAGCTATAGCCTACATTAAAGTGTGAATAAGGCATAGCCATTTGTGAATGGATTAACTAGTTAATTGATGGTGTGCTCTTTATGGAGCGTGAAAAGCAGCATGGAGTAGGTACATATGTACCTTGGACCTGCCGCTTGGCAGAACACTAGAGAGATAGGTACATTTATGTAATACGTTCCGAAAATTGTTATTGAATTACATTAACGGCTGCGCATTTTATATTTATTTATATTTATATACGAGCCCGTAAGTATATTATCATTTAGCAACTTAGTTAACAAATTTAAGTGACTTGGAGTGGGTTTCAAATTTAAGATGGTAGCTACAAGTTCATTGTAGCAGTTGTTTGCGCACCCGTCGCTGGAAAATAATTCACCAAAGATCTAAAAACACTAAAGACTCTTTCCGTACCACAATGACACTGCAGCAGAAGCTTCCGCCGGAATTTGAAAACATTACCTCCATATCAGACATGTGCGAACTAACTCAGCCTCTAACTGCTATTCACTACTAGAGCTCAACAAAACTAAACTTACGTGAAAAAGTTAATTGCATCATTAATCATCATCATCATCATCTTCCCTTGATCCTCCCAGTTTAACCGTAGTCGGGATACAAATAGACTGTCTCAAATCCTTTCTGTCCTTCACCACACCACCAGCCAATCCCCTATTTGAGACTTTTCCATTCTTTTAAATTTTCGTAGCAATTTCTGGAGCCTAGTGGCTCACCAACAGAATGCCCTTTCTGACGTTGGTATGGATCTTAGTGCTTTAGTCGCCTTCTACGACACGTGCAGTCACCGGCTGGTCAATTCTTCAAACAACCCGGACACAACACGGGCAAAAATTAATTGCATCATTAATATATACATAAAATAAAATAGCAATACTATGTACTATTAAATACATAAAACCTTGAGGTAACATAAGGTATGAGTAAAGCTGGCCTTTTGAGAAGGGATTGACCTATTGAGTGCTCTACATGGAGTGTTAAAGCAATTCTGAGTGTGAATAGGCCAATGTATCTTGAACGTGCCACTTGGCAGAACACAACAGAAAGCGAGAGAGAGAGAGAAAGAAAGAGAGAGAGAAAAAAAGAGAGAGGGAGAGAGAGAACCTTGAGCAAGGATCAGCGTTGCGTTATGGACTCTCTCGCCAATCCTGCGGAGTCCAACGGGACCGTGGTACACTGCGTACATAGCCGCCATGTTTGCTAGCAGAGCCTGCAATTGCAGAGGTGATTTAATAAAAGCTTTTTATAAATTAATTATCAATAGATCAGTGAAAATTTAACGTCTGGTTCCTCGCCATAAGGCAATGTCATGGACGTCAGTTTAATCAGTTCAATTAATCAAACGTTCGACCAAAAATTTGTGAATCAACTTAACAAACATCTTGCAACAAATTCGTAACATTTATTGACAACATGTATCAGCTACTTAATGATAATACAAATAGAATTAATTAATTACAATTCCTAAGAGGCCTAAATCTAACTTATTTCTTAATTCTTAATAAATTTAATCCAATCTATGTGTTAATCAGATCTACTAATCAATCAATTCAATCAGTCAGTTGCATACATCGATGACTGCAATCAATCAGTCAGTTCATCAGTCAGTGAATAAATAAATCTATCAAGTAAAAGCCTACCTAATTGATCTATCCGTCAGTCAGTCACGCAACTAATTACATTTATCGAAAAATCAAGTACTTAATTAATCCATCAGTCAATTTCAATATCAATCCTATACATGTAGTAGCTATGGCGTTGCTACAATTGTTTGCTAAGAGGTAATCGCTTCACGAAATGCGTTCAAATTGGATAGATTGGCCTCATCCCCTTTTTGTCAGGTCTTCCGAGAGGCCATTTGATCAACTGAATATTCGACGAATCTATTAATTGAAAATAATAAATAATTAAACTGCCTTATCGGTTTTTAATTTTGATCATTAGGTAATAATAATAATATATAGGAAATATTAATACCAATTTTGTAAATTTATCGCAAACATGACTTTTAGTGCATTACAAACATAATCATGTCAATTTGGGGAGGGGATATGGCGTAACGGTGCGAGCGTTCGTCTCGGAATAACGTGGCCAGAGTTTAAAGCTCTGAACAGACAATGACAAATTGATAATCCCTATGGCCCTAGGAGCTTAATCATGTATCGGAGCCTGTAGCGAATTGGCGCTATCAACGGCAAAGAAATGATTAATCGTGGAAAAGATTTATAAACACCGAGTAAAAAATCTGTAAAGCAGTCTCCATGACCAGTCATCAGGGCCATGACAGTACTAAAGAAAAAATCGATAAAAAATTAGAATATTTAGTAAAATATTATATACAAGTCGAATATACATTTTGTTAATATTTATTTTTCATTTATGCTTTATTTATTTAAATTCGGCCACTTCTTGTACTGAAATACGATCATACAGTAATATGAGTCTTGAACCTGAGCAGTGCAGATATTGCTCGTGGCTTTCTCTCGACGTATGTGCTGCTCGCGAGTCTGAAGAGCGAGACGATAACCTGCTCGTCCGTTAGCGTCCCTAGGCATAAATTAATAAATTAACGAATCCATAGATTAGATTCTAGTAGACTTCTCCTTTAGTTCAGTTGTCATGCGAGAGGTCAATTTGTGTCTTTTTTCATAATAGAAATCTTATGTTATATTATTGGCGATTTTTAACTAAAAATGGAAGGGAACATGTTAGAGGAAAAAATCGAAATTTTGTGATGTTAGATGATTTGTTATCTAATTCATAAGCTGATATGAAGAGAATGGCAGAGGATAGAGATATGTTGAGGAGTTTTATGCCATGGACCTGTCAATAGACAGCGCACTAATAGGCCTTTATATATATTTACCTTAACCTCATCTGATCCGGAATATATGTCACCCCCGAAATTAAATCATTGCTAAGAAAAAGAAACTCTCTTTTTCATAAATGTAAATTAGATATGGCTAATTCCCTTACTGAGAAAATTGGTAAGCTAATTACAAAGCATAATTCTAAACAGCTAACTAATCTTAACTCGACTTCTAGTGCATATGACCTGTGGTCTGCAGTTGAAAAAGTCACTGGCAGGAATCGAAAATTACAAACACCTCCCAACTCCAAATAAATGCTGATTTGCTTAACTGTCATTATGCATCAGCATCAACTGAAACACACTATACTGAACCTAATGTTAGCCTTATTATTAATGATATTCCAACTTCCTTAGTTTCGGAAATAATAATCTTCAATACTTTGGACAGAATGAAACCAACTGCTACAGGGCCAGATGGTCTTCCATCATGATTTCTTAGACTTTCAGCTTCAATTTTCGCTTCACCTATTGCTCAACTATTTAACCTATCAATCTCTCATTCCTATGTTCCCACTCAATGGAAATCTGCCATAATCAAACCTATACCTAAAGTCTCGTGTCCAGCGGAACCATCAGATTATCGTCCTATTTCCATAACCTCCGTTCTCTCTCGTCTTATTGAGCGAATTATTACCTTAAGATACATATATCGAGCATTTTCATCTCCACCCTCTCATCTTGATTTTACTAATCAATTTGCTTTTCGCCCTACTGGATCTACTACTGCTGCTCTTATATTCCTATTTCATCCTATAAGTTCACTACTAGAATCACAACCTTTTGTCAGAGTGATTGCTCTAGATTTTAGTAAAGCTTTTGACACTGTCAGACATTCACACATGCTTGATAAATTTAGCTCACTAGACATACCAACCCCTATAACGAAATGGATTGCCAGTTTTTTAACTA